>QRFJ01000026.1:3275125-3334805 GCA_006176705.1 Cocos nucifera | reverse complement strand
ACATTGGAGCAGATCGAGCTTACGACGAAAGCCAAGCTTTGGCAGCCGAGCCTCCCCGAAGAAAGGACCGACCTTCCTGAAAGCTTCTGGTTCTGCACGTGGATGCTCATCCAACTCCCGCCGAGCTGAGTGCGGGACTGGTCTTGGTCAGCCCGGAGGAGATCGTCGCCGAGTACGTGCTGCGCTTCGATTTTCGCGACCAACAATGAAGCCGAATATGAAGCGCTGATCGCCGGATTGCGGATAGCAAGGGAACTGAAGTAGATCGCTTCAGATCATAGCAATCCCAGTTGATGTCGGTCAGGTTGCGGCGCTACGATGCACGGGAGGAAAGCATGGCGAGGTACTCGGGAAAGTGAGGGAATTTGATTCCGACCTTCGACAGCTTCGCATTCGCACGTCCCGAGGACGAAAAATGCAAGAGCCGACTTTCTCCAAGTTGGCCACCTTCGCCCGGTTCGAACTGCCCAAAGAAGTATTTTTGGAAACTCTGAAGTGCCGACCATGAAGAATCTCAGCCATCCGCCGACGGACTTCGAGCCCAGCTGGATCGACCGTTGTCGCCTACCTTAAAGAGGGATCCTTCCTCATGAGCCAAAGGAAGCTCGAAAACTCAGGAATCAGGCCTCCCGCTCATGTCTTATACGAGGCAGGTTATATTAAAAGGTCGTACTCCCTTCCGTTGCTGAGATATCTCTGACCTTCAGAGACCGACTTCGCACTACGGGACGTGCACGAAGGACTCTGCGGAAGTCACGCAGGGCCAGGTTCTATCGCAAAACTACTTCGGCATGGGTACTACTGTCGATCCTGTTTCATGACTCCCGTGGAATATGTGAAGAAGGTGCGATCGCTGCCAGAAGACGCCAGCGTGCAAAGGCGGCCAGCATTCCAACTTACTCCGCTTAGTGCGCCATGGCCCTTGCTGCAATGGGAATGGACATACTCGGCCCCTTCCCAACACGCGTTCGGACAGCGAAAGTTTCTTCTGATCGCGATCGACTACTTCACCAAGTGGATCGAGGCGGAACCACTAGCGAAGATCACCGAGGCCAAGGTGCAGGATTTCGTATGAAAGTTGCTAATCTACCGGTTCGGCCTACCCCAAACCCTCATAACCGACAACGGGCGGCAGTTCATCGGAGCACGGTTTTGCCGAGTTCTGCAAAGGGCTAAACGTCTCCACCACTTCACATTGGTGGCTCACCCGAGGCCAATGGGAAGCTGAAGTGACCAACCGGATCCTGCTGCAAGTATCAAAGTGAGGCTCGATGGAACGAAGGAGGTCTGGGTGGACGAACTCTACCACATCCTCTGGGCATACCGAACTACACAGAGGGTACCGACCGGTGAGACGTCCTTCGCCTTGGCCTTTGGTACCAAGGCAGTTATTCCGATCGAGCTCAAACTTCCATCTGCACAAGTCGTGGGCTTCAATGAGCGACACAACCCCCAGGATCTTAGAGCAACCTCGACCTTCTAGAGAAAAAAGGGAGGGAGCCCGCATCCGATGGCTGCCTACCGACGGAAGGTGGCTCATATTACAACTTCAGAGTCAAAAGCAAGCATTTAGAGTGGAAGACTTAGTGCTTCGGCGAACAACGTCTCTCAGTCTCAGAGCCAAGAAAAACTCATCCCAAATTGGGAAGATCGTATGGAGTGATAGAGATCATCCGACCCGGAACTATCGTCTGAAGGAGCTCGAGAACAGTGCTTCTCCGACTTAGAACTCAGAAATCTGAGAATGTATCACATAGTAGGCTTCCCTTAAAAAACTCCTTCGCTCGACGTTATTGTTTCAGTATCGCATGACGACAGGAAAGAAGCAAGCCACATGAGGCGCGAAAAATCGGCCTTAAGGAAGAGCCATTCGCCCTGGAGAGAATGGAGAGCAGAAGTTCTTCCGTCAAAGCGGAATGAAGTTCGCACGAGGGCGGAGGAAAGTTCTCCCGCAGAAAGTTCGGCGTAAGTGAGAGCCGAACTCCACAGCTCATTCATCGATAAAGTTCAATGGAAGCAAGACGGAACTCCCATTGAGGTTCGGAATGAAGTTCGGCTCGAGTGAGGCCGAACTTTCGTTCGAAGCTCAACATCGAAATTAAGTTCGCGGAAGCAAGGCGAACTCTCCCTTTTGAGCTCGTCAATGAAGCTTGGCGCAAGCGAAGCCGAACTCACCTTAAAGCCACCATCACAGTGAAGTTCGGCGCAAGCAGCGGCAGAACGAAGTTCTTCCATGGATGAAGTTCGGCATCAGGGAGGCCGAACTCCGCAGCAGATCACCCAAGTGAAGTTCGACCGCGCTCGAGACCGCTAGGGCATCGAGGCCGAACTCCCCCAAGTACGTCACTACAACGAATTCACGGGAGGTGCAAATAAAGTTCGGCAAGCAAAGCGACCCCTCTCTGCGAGCAGGGAAGTCCGGATAAAGAAGCATGAAGTTTCCCACGAAAAGTTTGGCGGAAAAAGCGGAATGAAGCTCCACGCAAGCGAAGCCCGAACTTCTCGAGCCCACCACAAAGAAGGCCCCGTTCACAAAGGACGAGATGGGGGGAGAAGCACGGGCGACGGTCCGAATGTGCCCCCACAGTCGGTTAGGAACAGAGGAGACCTCGTCCTAGCAGTGAGCAAAGTCGAAGGCCCCATTCACAAAGGACGGATGGGGGAGAAGCATGGACGATGGTCCGAATGTCCCCACAGTCGGTTAGGAACAGGAGGAGAACCTCGTCCTAGCGTGAGCAAAGTCAAAGGCCCCGTTCACAAAGGACGGGATGGGGGGAGAAGCAAAGACGACGGTCTGAATGTGCCCCCACAGTCGGTTAGAACAGGAGGAGAACCTCATCCAGCGTGAGCAAAGTCGAAGACCCCGTTCACAAAAACGGATGGGGGGAGAGACGAGGACGACGGTCCCCATGTGCCCCCACAGCCCGTTAGAAACTTAGGAGGAGAACCTCGTCCTAACGCGAGCAAGGTCAAAGGCTCGTTTACCTAAACGAGATGGGGGGAGAGCGAGACGACGGTCCCCATGTGCCCCACAGCCCGTTAGGAACAGAAGGAGAACCTCGTCCTAACAACGTGCGCAAGGTCAAAGACCTCGTTTACCTAAAACGAGATGGAGGGAGAGATGAGGACGACGGTCCCCATGTGCCCCCACAGCCCATTAGGAATGGGAGGGAAACCTCGTCCTGACGTGAGCAAGATCCGAGACCGAGCCTCAAAGTCTACGGCAAGCCCCGGCTGCGGAAGATGAGGCCACCCCCGAGCGCCCACATCAACCTCGACCGTAGGAAATGAGTTCCGCTTCAACTCCAAATATCGACCGGAGATGAGGTCTCCCCTAAGCCTCATCTTCAACTTCAACATCAACATTGGCTGGAGATGAGACCTCCCCCGAGCTTCAGCTACAACAAGCACGGGGCCCAGAAGAGGACTTCGACAGTCGCCTATTTTGGTACTCCTTTCCTCCGAATTTCGAACTCGGGAGTGGGGGACTACTATTGGGGATAAATCTCGCTCCTACCGAAGTCCGGTCCGACGCTCAGCATAATGCAAACAGTAGTCGCAGAAGAGCTTCAGCGTACTGGTCTAGCCGAACTCCTTCAGCCGATCGAACTGCCAAGCGGCCGAACTCCCTAGCGTCCAGGCTTCGGACCGAACTCCTTCAGTCGGCCGAACTGCCAAGCGGCCGAACTCCCAGCGTCCAGGTTTCAGGCCGAACTCCCACCACCAGTCGAACTTTTCGACGGCCGAGCTCCTTGGACTCCAAGCAGCAGGACTTCTTCGAGAGACGGACTCCTCCCAGACGCCCGTTCGGCCATTCGAGCTCCTGCGAACCTCTCTACGGTCGAGCTCCTCTCGGGTTTCTCCTTCGGCCGAACTCTCCTATAAGTCCGAACTCCTCTGGACGAACTGTCGCTTGCAACAAGATCGGACGACGCCTTACTCTCCGTACCGGACTCCATGCGGCCCACGACTTGCCAATATGGCTCCCACGATCCACCGGACGACGCCTTCCTCTCCGTACCGGACTCCATGCGGCCCACGACGTGCCAGTATGGCTCCCACGATCCACCGAACAACGCCATCCTATCCGTACCGAACTCCATGCTGCCCCAATGACTTTCTGCCAGACGGCATGGCCGTCACCATCAACTAAGCTCTGCTATAAAAAGGACCCTTCCAGATACGCTAATCTCTCTCTCTGATCTCTAAGCTCTCCTCCTCATCTCTAAGCTCCGGAATTCATTCCGAGCACTCCATTCTTGTTGGCCAGAGCTGACTTGATCATCGAAGGGTCCTGCCGGAGCCACCCCCCACCAGCTCCGGACGGAACTTTGTTTTGCAGGTCCCCGGTGGCGACCTCAGCGGCCTCGACCCCGACTACCTCCGACGATGATGAGTTTTTGCACCAACAGGTGGGATTAGAGAATAATACTCAATAATCTTCGAGTCAACCATCCAATTAAGGAAGGATTTTCAATAATGTCGATGCATATAGCATCCACATTGGGTGAGCGGTTGCTTCTTCGTAACATCTTACCATATTTTCTTATAGCCTAAGAATGGGATGGATTCCTCACTATAGGCAAGAACAAACCATAGTTCACCATTGCTAAGTTTTCTATATTCCTTCAGTAGGATCGATTTCGGTGCAAATTATCTATAGATCCCTAGTTATGTCTTATATTACTTTTAAGGGCAACAATATGGGGACTTATATTTCTATTTACGATCAAATGAATATATGTTGAACTAATGTCTAAATCTTACTCCCTCCCCTCCTTTTATTTTTCTAAATTTTGATAAATACCCCTTTGAAATTTGAACACCTCCTAGTATTCTAAAATTAGGAAGTAGCTTTGGTAAACTTACATTTTGAGCTTGCCAATTATACATGATCAAGATTTTGAAGTGAGATTATAGGTTAAAGGGTGCACTAGAAATTTGGTTGTGACTTATTTACAAATCTGGAAGTCCACCATATATAACAAGGAACCTTTTGTCAAAAAAATATAATTTTACATTTTGCAAAGCTACTTTTTGAAGAATAAAAGTTTAATAATATTATTTTTTTTTGAAGGAAAAAGGGAGGCAGTAAAGAGCTACCCCTAATTTATTTTATAATAAGAAACTAATATAAATTACATAATATATATAAAAGGGTATAGATAAAAGAAAGGATCAGATTCTAAAAGATGATGCCAAGCTTTAAAATCTCTTTGAAAGGCTTTGTACTTGAGAATTAATCTTAAATAAACAAAGATTGCTCCAGTTTATTAAAGATTGAAGAATGTTTTGCAAAATAAAGTAAATAGATCCTTTCTTGATTAAGAAAATACGTGCATTTCTCTTCCTTCATATCTCTAGCAAACCACAGCCATGAGCATATCTCCTATCTTATTATCCAAATAACTTCCATTCTTCTTCCTCCATCTCATTCAAATTAAGGTCGGAAAATGAAGATGGTCATGATAACTTTCATAAAAGCTTGGTCATTTGTTTGAATATACCATAGAATAAGTCAGCTCAATTTGCATCTTGGATGAATTGTAAGCAAGGTTCTCTCCCTTTTCAATACCTAGGCTTGCCTCTTCATCTTAAGAAATTGCCTAAAGATTGTTAGATGCCTTTGATTGATAAGACAAGCTCAAAACTAGCTGCTTGTAAAGAAAGATTGCTTTCATAGGGTGGGAGGTTGACTCTACTCAACTCGATACTATATGTGCTTCTTTTCTATTATATGTCTGTTTTTAAATTACCAAGGTGGATTATAAATAGGTTGGATAAGATGTGCAAAGCATTTCTTTAGAAAGGCTCCGATATTGTAGATGGATTTATTGTCTAGTAAATTGGGATACTATTTATAAATCTAAGAAGCAAGGAGGCTTGAAAGTGATGAATTTGACTTAATGAATCAGTATCTCTTGGCCAAATGGGCTTTGGAGTTTCTACAAGGGTCCCCCAACCCTTGATGGTGGCAAATTATGTGTGCTTACTACTCGAGAAGAAGATTCGACATGAGGTCAAAAAAAGGTACATTTGAATTTTCTTTCATTTGAAAAGATGTGTGTTAAAAAAATCCAGCATTTTAAAATTACGTGGCATTCAAAGCTGGAAATAAAGATTTCATTAGATTTTGAGAGGATGTTTGGATAAATGTGATTCTTCTTTCTTCTCGCTTTGATGCTTTATACTCTCAAGTGATGAAAATGAATATACCTATCGTATCAATTTAGAGGTGGAGAAAGCTGGATTGGTGCATTAGAGTGCAGGTCGGGATCATTGACTGAACTTTAAGCTAATCAACTGGCTTCTTTGCTTGCATCTCTTACTCCTCTTAGACCTTTCCATATTGTGAATGTGTTGATGTGAAAACTGATTCAAAATAGATTATTCTCTATTGGCTTTTTCTACAAATTTCTTAATTATGGTGGCCTAAAATATCCATTTGCTAAAGTGCTTTGGAGGATCCATACTTCTGAAAAGGTCAAGATCTTATTATGGTTAGCAATAAGGAATAAGCTATACATAGGTGAGGTGCTAGCCAAGAAGGATTGAAATGTTAGCAATGACTGTGTTCTATGTGGCTCGAATGTGAAAATAATTAATCATTTTTTCTTTAGATGCACATTCGTTCGGAGTTTATAGACTACTCTTGAGCTACAATTGAGATTGAAAGGAAGACTGTCTTCATTTCTTGATCTTTGGACAAGATGGAGGAAGAAGAGCAGAAGTTATTTGGATAATAAGGTAGAAAATATGCTTATGACTATGGTTTGCTGGAAGATATGGAGAAAAAGAAATACTTGTATTTTCTTAACTAAGAAAGAATTTATTTACTCTATTTTGCAAAACATCCTCCAATCTTTGAGGAACTAGAGTAATCTTTGTCCATCTAAGATTAATTTTCAGGCATAGAGTCTTTGCAAGAGACTTAAAAGCTTGACATCATCTTTTAGAATCTGAACCTTTCTTTTATCTATACCCTTTTGTATATATTATGTAATATGTATCAGTTTTTTATTATGAAATAAATTAGGGAGTAGCTCTCTGTTGCCTCTCTTTTTTCTTCGAAAAAAAAAAAAAACATTAAACTCTTATTCTTTAAAAAATAGCTTTAAAGAATGTAAAATTATAATTTTTTGACAAAATGTTTCTTGCTATATATGGTGGACTTCCAGATTTGTAAATAAGTTAGAACCAAATTTCCAATGCACCCTTTAACCTATGATATCACTTCAAAATTTTAATCATGCATAATAGGCAAGGTCAAAATGGTAAGTTTACCAAAGCTACATCCTAATTTTAGTATACTAGGAGGTGTTTAGATTTCAAAGGGGTATTTATCAAAAAATAGAAAAACAAAAGGAGGGGAAGGAGTATATAGAATTTAGACACAAATTCAATGAATGTTCACTCGATCACAAATAGAAATATAAGTCCCCACATTATTGCCCTTAAAAATAATATAAGATATAACCAGGGATCTGTCGATAATTTGCACAGAAACCGGTCCTATTGAAACAATAGAAAACTTGGCAATGGTGAATTATGGTTTGTTCTTGCCTATAGTAAGGAATCTATCCCATTCTTAGGCTATAAAGGAATAGGGCAAGATGTTGAGAAGATGCAATCGCTCACCCAATTAATGTGGATGCTATGCATCGACATTGAAAACCCTTCCTCAATTAGATGGTTGACTGAAAGATTATTGCCGTATTATTCTTTAATCCCTCCCCCATTTCCTTAGGTCTTATCATAAGATCAAACAAGCAATATATTCCTCGCAAGTCGGTAATGTTGAAAAATTCAGTCATGCCCACAATAATGAATAATAACTTGACGAATCTAATAATTAAAGTATGTTTCTCTCAAGTTCTTTCAAAGTGCCAAACTCTTCATTCACATAATCTAGATGATAAAGTTTGGTTATGCATCTATTGTGTAAAGAGCAGAATAATATTGTGCCACCTTGTGTTGCTTGAGGATTGTGATGTTTTCTTATTTTTGTGAAGCTTGCAGTTTCTTGACTCATTAGTCTTCATTCATATTGGAAATTGAGTCGCAATCGGCAGAAGAGTGAATAATTGTTGGCCGCTTAATGCGGACAAAGCACCTGAGGCAATACTACTGTACTGCTTCCAAGTTTACTAGGTGTTACTTTCCACACGACCCTCCAGCTTATGAGATTTATGCATGCATATCTATTCACTTTACCTCGGATTGGAGTCATGATTCGAACTTCATCATGAAATCACACCACTGTTTTAATAATCTCCATGCTGAATATTTAATGTCTAGGAACGGTATACTCAAGTCATCATAAAATCTAATTGTCTGCTACCTCTTTAATATATCAATTTCGATTAAATTATGGTAATTTTAACCATGGCCTCAATGATATTTACATTCTTCAGTATGTAAATAACAAAACTGAAAAATTCTCACTGGAAAGCACTACAATGTTAAATGGATTAGTAAATGCAAGACAGATCCATCATATTTGGTGGATATATTATTTTTAACCATTAACATATCAGGTAGCATATTTTTACTGGTATTTAGGAATTGGTATGGACATTTACTCATGTGATGCCTACTTGTAAGTGGTTATCATTTTCTATGTCTGTTTCATCGATCTCAATATCTGCCCTTGGTTACAAGTATAGCTCCTTTTTCTACCACATGTTGACATGCAGCCTCTGTTAAAATTCTTAATAACTGGGTCAATGCCATATGCAGCGATAGATTGCAATGTATTAACTTTGTCTTTGTCTGGTGTCTTCTAATTGACAAGCTGCACTTGCCCACTTGCTGAAAACTTACCTTGTAATTTTCCAGTGTCATCACTCATCTCCATCATTGCCTCCCTCGATCTCATCTTGAAAGAAATGATATTGTTGTCAGTTCAATTTTGATTTAATATGTTTTAGCCTTTCTCTTTCCCCCCTCTTTTTTCTAGTGACATATGCTCAATTTGGCTGACATTCTTGCAACTTGCAAGCACCAATGAAAGTGCTGCAGTGCTTCACTTTTTTTGCATTCTTTGACAAATTGTTGTAGATCGAGCGTCCAACAAATATGATAGACTGAACCTAATCTTCATGACATGCTGTCAACCTACAAAACCTGCATCTAATACGGAATATGGAAAAAAGGAATGGGAATATCTACCAGTGATCAGGGATGCTAAGAAATACTGCTGTAAGCATAAATATGTGCACATGCACATGTGTCACTCTTTCTTGTGTCCCAAGTTGGGATCAATTGCTCATCAAGTTCACACTGAGGCCATTTTGATAAGTAGGATCAGACAACTTTTGTTAATAAAACGATCTAATACTTCATTATGTTCATCTTCTAGTTTCTGTTAGTAAAAATTTTGCATGTTGCAATTAACTAAGGCAGTCACAATGAGATCTGGGTATATTTTACATGTTTTAGCATGTTACATAGCGGTACGGTCTTATGGGAGTAGCTAAGTTTTACTCATATGCTACTTTTAATGCAATGAGAACAAGAGATTAGGGGCAGGAAGAGAGGACAATGTGAAAACTTTCTCCGAACTACTTAATTTCAAGAAGCTAGGTTAAAGATGGTGAAGCTGATGGTTTCTTTTTACCAGAAAGAAAGGTAGATATCAGCTTAGGTTTTTTTTTATGACTAATGCATGGATTCATGAAAGAGAAAGAGCAAAGTAACGTGAAGGTGACTATGGAAGAAGTCTATGATAGGTTGCCAGTGCTTGTTGATTTTTTTTGCTTGATCTTGATTACATGCCTAGCTTGGTCATTTGGACCTGCTGCTTTACTGATTTCTGAACTATTTGATCTATAAGTTACAGTCCATTATATATAAGATTGATTTTTATGGGTTATATGATTATTTACAGTAGGCCTAGGGGCTTTGTTTGAAATTGAGAACAACATTGGTTAGTTTAAGTAGATTCTCTCATGTTTGTACTGGCGGAATGAAATTGTATGGCAATCAAGGATGAAACCACTCCTCTTTTTTTCGGTTATATATATTCTTTTTTCCTTTTAAATGAAATTGTGGACTACTTAAAAATGATCATCTCATGGTTCATTTCTCAGCATAGACCTCCAAGTCTAGTACTCTTTGTTTAACTAAAGTTATAATTGTTTCTGATAGGATACGCCCTGTGATTATGGGAATTAATGAAGCAACATTTATGGGGTTGAAACTGATTGGGATGAGGCTTGTCAGCTAAAGTATGGTTAGTGCCTCAACACTGAATAAATTCCAATGTTTGATTACATATGAATCTCCACAGGTGGTCTTGAATCACAGTCCATATTCATATATTATTTTACTAGTTTTGTCCTTTTTTCCCCATAAAGGAAGTGGATATAGGATACAGCATGGCAGGTTATTTTCCCTTCAAGAATTCTCTGTTGATGTCACAAGCATTCTTTTTCATATGATTTTCCTCATAAAGCTTCCCCTTGCTGCAGATACATGTTTTATATCACAAGCATGATATTAACATTTTCTCTTTGGATATCTCAAAGAATTAAACTTGCTTAGAACCCAATCATGATTCATGGTTGAAACACATGATAGTCCAGTGAGAAAACTTGAGCTGGTGAGGGCCGTGCTCATCACCCACTGGTGCTTTAGGATTGCAGGATCCTTTTTGTTAATGGACGCCTTTACATGTAGTCCGTTAAAATATGCAGAAGTTTGATTTAAGTAAGCTGGGATCGCAAGTTCAAATACCGTCAGTCAATACATCTAATCTTGAGGTTGTGCCTGAAAAGATATTAAAAATGCACGAGTATCATAGAAATTTATGTTATACCTGTGATTTGAATGAAGAATATATTACCCATTTCTTGATCTTGTGACTTGGTTGTATCTGAAATATATTCTCCTGCTATCTTGTACAGTTTTTTTTTTTTTTTTTTTGGAATTATTATATTTATGAGTTCTTTGAAATGGTTAGGGACCATCATGGCTAGGCATTAGTTACTCTCCCATAACTTGCCATCCCACCATATCATATGCACGCATTCACAAGCATATATAAACAGATACACAGGTGTAACTCATCAGTAATCTCTCACTTATTAAGTCCATTTTGTTCCATATTCTCTGCGAAATTGCAATCTTTTTTGCCGACATCAGTTATATTGTTTAATGAGCACAGAACGAAGAAGATCAACAAGTCAAAAGAGGTCAGTGATCATCCCATCAATTTTTGGGATATAGAAATTTAATCTTTAAAATTCTGGCAACCCTTATCTACGTGGTTGCATCATAAGTCTCACTGTTTCACATGCCCGGTTGCCCAATGGCAGCTATTCCGGATCGGCTTGCACAGGAAAGCTCGCAACCTGCTGCTTTTACTGCAACAGTTCTCAAAAGTCTGAGCCATAGCTTTAATCCGAAGGTCATATCCATCATATCACTCATATCAACTCCAAACTAATGCATCTATGACACTGTGACAGAATCGGAAGTAATCGTCCATAGTCAAAGCAAAAGAAGAATGGTGGTGGAGCTTTCCTACCTCTGTCTAATCTTTCATATTATTTGATTTTCTTCCCAGGATGCGTCACATCATTGTTTACCTGATTATTTCTTCCTTCCCATTGTGCCAGTTGATGGAGCTACTCGGTGAAGCAGGGAGTTTGGTCATAGGAATTTAGCAATGGCCATGAATGTTGTTATTTTCCATGGGAAATGGGAATATGTCGAGGCATTTGTAAAGCACCACTGGATGGGAGAAGGACATGCACCAGTTTAATACCACTCTTCATATATAGCAGTGAGAGAAAGAAAGATGAAGAGATATTATGGATGCTGAGGTCAATGAGCACTTGGGACAGTGTGGCTTGTTGCTGGCTTTTCCTGCAAGGAGTTTTTTTTTTTTAGTTCATGGTCATGCTCTCTCTCCCTGCCTCGCTTGCATGCATTGCTCGGTGAAATACATCATTCCATGCGAGAAAGGACCCAAGGGGAGCCCACCATACTAGATTCTGCCGAGGAGAAAGAAAGAGGAGAGGAGGTGTCATTTCTTTCTTTCTCCTCCACCCCCCACCCCCAACTTCTTTGATCCTTGATACATCTTATCGGATCCGTCTGGTCAATATGATGTGATCCGGCCACTCAATTTCTGGGACTGTTCTCACAAGAGATGGTTGTCGGGCATATATAGTCCACGGATAACATGGGGCGCTTGATGGAGACTCCTTACTGTTCCTGGTGCACTTACCTCTGTATCAATGATGTGACCTTGAAACTCCGGAAAAGAAGTATATTACTAGCGCTCAACCGAAACTGTTGATCCAAGTGTTAAATATTTCTAGCAATGTTATGCCCGTTCAAATTGTTGTCATGCATGAGACTTTTGGTTTATGATGAGGAGCTTCTGAAGAGAGCTCATGCACCAATCAAGTTGGTAAGAAAGTGAGAGAATCTCTACAATGTAGTTCTCTATTTTCCTTTCCTATTAACTGATATTGGATAGGAATTTAGCACCGAGCTATCAAGAACGGTTGACCTCAGGCCAAGGCTGGTTGCAAGTCCTTTGTTATATATGAAATGAAGCATGGATTTGTGTGTGCTTAAGTTGAGGTCCAAACATGATTTAGTTGGGCGCGGAACTGGAGACGACGCCAGCCAGAAAGAATCGAAGAAAACGTAGGACAGCTATGACCCAGCCATTGGATAAGGATTACTTCTCTGTAGTTGGTGGATGTTGATCTTGTCGTTTACGGGTGGGCGTAGAATCTTGCTGCACGTGCTCTCCTTTCGAAGTGGCACAGTTAGTACTCTGTTCTGAGAGCAGGTTTCCGGATTTTTTTATTTTTTCTTTTTTAATGTAAGTTCCCGTCTAATTGTTATTGCAACTCCCTATGAGCTCTTGTAGATGGGCCTGGGCCCGTGAAATTCTAGCACTTGGATCAAATAAAACGTAGAGCTTGAGAAGTGATGCTATTTTCGTACATAAAATAGCTCTAAATCAAGATTTATCATCTCAATATTGAATCTTATATCAATACCATCTTAAGTGTCCATAAAGTACTTGCAAAGAAAGGATGGCGGGAGAATATTTGATGCTCACTGTGTGGCAGCAACTCCAAATCTTCAAATGTTCACTAGGTGTCTATTGGCTAAGAGTATTTGGTTTGCCATCAAAACTCAATTTTAGCTTAAAAGATGGCCTTCTAGCTTACATGATCTTAGACAAATTAGATGATTAAGAACAAAAATCAGTTGATTGGAAGCGCAGGTATTCACCATTTTGTGATTGTTTGCAATGGAATCTAGCGAGAGCAAAATAGGTGAATTTTTCTAAATAGAAGCTCTTCAATTCGCTCCATCCTACATAAGATTTTGATGAATTTTCACGATTGAGAATGCCTCTATGCATGGATGAAGGAGGACTATGAGTGGCTTGAAGCAAACTTGTTGGTTAACTTAACTTTTATGATTTTCTATTGTTCTGTTTGCCTTTTTTTCTTTTCTGGTTCAATAAAATTATTTCTCCTCTGCCTTATACATTTCTCTGATCTAAATAATAAATGAGGGCTGATCCTTTAATCTCCACTTTCTTTCAAAAATATGTATGGTGCCAGTTCGATATATGGAGCATTGATATGCCTTCTATACCGTACACCGGTTTGGTACTTAGCTTTTTATCTTAGAAAGAGAATTGTATTATCTGATGCTAAAAAAAAAAATGGATAAAGATTGTCATGCATAAAAATTCTGGCTATGTCACCTTAAATTGTTTTGTTTTCAATAATTTTGAATAATTAGTAATTAAAAATGTAGCTAAGGCGGATTTACAGTTAGAAATTTAAACATTAATCGGCAGAGTGCATGGATTATTGTACATAAAAACTACGGTTGTTCACTGAGATAGACCTCGGTGCCTGTATGATTAATATATGGCAATGGTTGGCAGGGCTTGGAATATCCCGATGGTGGTCATTGCGTGGATTAGCTGCAGTTGCCAGAAGATGAAAAGGTGGTCATTGTTTGGGTAGTTATTTGTCATATCATGTTGCCTTCTAAGAAACTTTGTATCCGTAGAAGTTTCTTCCTTAACTTCCATAGATTCCTCGTCGTTTTACTTGTCACCCCTTCCAGAGGAACACCTAAAAATAATGATCGTAAATAGGTTTCTGAAATTTAGAGAGGAGGCAAAAACATTGACGAAAGGGAAAAAAGTTCATATTCTCGAGATATGGCCTGCCATGACACGCAACTAATGAGGCTCAAAAAAAAAAAAAAAAAAACTTATTCTTAAGATATGAGCATTTCTCATTTGTTGCAATATCTTTTCTCAATCTCCTCATCTCTCGAGTATATCTGCCATTAGAATTTTTTTTTTTTTCCCTATCTTGAAAATTGATGTTTTCTTGTGAACATTTATTCAAAATATACCATGCTGCAAGGTAGCTAATTTTCTATTTAATTTAGAATATATTTTGAAATGAATTAGAAATGAAAATCAAAATAATCATATCCTTTGATATATTTGGCTTGTGATTGGAATCAAACTTAGAACTAGAATAAAATTTGAATACTAAAGAAGGATAAGAATTAGATTTTTGGAAATTAAAGTATTTTTATTTTTTAAAAAAATTAAAATAAAAATGAAACTCCTTCTAATTAAATGACTTAAATTTTAGAGCCATTTATTTCTATTCTCATTTTTAAGTCGAAATACCAAACATGTCCCATGGTAGTGTTGATCCCTAATCGAGTACAAAGGCTATACCTTCAACTAGAGTTGCAAGGAATTCTTTTCCCACCACCAATATGGAAAAAAAAGCTCACTAAGATCTCATCGAAGGCAAAGCCCATCTTATCCCATACGGATCTCCTACTATGCACCACATCATGTAATGCACAATATATACCATCCATCATGCGATGGATGGCCGTATGCATATGCATGCCCGTGGCATACGGCCGCGTACAGCCATCCATCGCACAGTGGATGATATGCTGTGCATCGCACCGTGTGGTGCACAACAGAGAACCTGTGCTCCACCTTATCCCATTCAAATCAAACGTAGAAAAATCATGTGCCGCGCCTTCCAAGGCATATCATCACTTTTGCACTAAAATATAATCACTTGCAAAGGTGGAAGAAAAAAACCTGGATTTGGAGTTCCCAAAAAAGCATTTTTAAATGAGGACCTCAAGTTTTTGATGTGCGCCCTCATCGTTTTAGAGGGTTGGCCCCCCTTGGGGATGATGCCCATATATTAATGGAGACACATGCTTGGTACTCCTAGGTGAGAGAGGAGTCCTATTAAGTAATCTTGACCTATTAGCAACCATAAGTATTAAGTATAGACAAATCTCTTCAAAGGTTTGGCTGTGTTAATCCCAAATCCCAAGTCCACTTGGTTAGAATGAGACAAACGTTTGACAGTTAAAAGAATTGATATTTTTTTTATCCCTTGCAAGTTAATTGATGCCTATGAATGCGCCACCACACTCGGAAAAAAAAGAATTGCTGCGGTAAATAATGAAAACAATGAGGAAAATGAGGAAGATTATGGATAATCTATAATCCATGTTTATGACATGAAACAAACTATAACAATCTTATAAGTTGAATATTAGCAAAATAATCTTTCCCTCCAATATAATTCGTCAAATTATGTGGTCAACAAAGCAATTTAAGATCGGTGAACTAGTTTTTCTCTATTTGGAAAAATTTGATGGCTTACACCAGTGATCTCATGGTTTTTTTCACTATTTTGAAGAAAACTTCGACACCAGTTTACACTGTCGATGTCATGATGTGTCATGTATGACACAGATGTGGATCGACATGGTTGTCGCCATGCAACGCCCGGTACGGACGCTTCCATGACTTTAAACCCTGATGTGTTGGATTAATTTAAGCATCACAATGCCTGCTGTCAGCATTAGAGGAAGTGGTGCAATTATGATTGCATAAATATATAAACCTAGGCCAATGGCCTTCATATAAGCCTTGCAATAGGTGATTTGAATAAGGGTTTGGATCACATGGGTGGATGCTTCTGATTCCAGTTCTTGGAAGACATGGAGGTTCTGAAGGGAACCAGGGGGCTCAGAGAATCCCACTGAAAGCTTGTTCCCTAGTGGGATTTTGTTCATGCATGAACGTGGGAGGAGTTATTAGTTTGTGCCCATTAAATGCCATCAGTTGGACAAGTCTTAAATCATTTGGGGTTTTCCTCAAAGGGGATTGGTTCATGGTAATATTTTTATAGGGTTGAGTAGGAGGACATGGCCAAGTGGGCACTTCATTATAGGTTACATGTACTCAATGCTTTGTTAAAAAAAAGTTGCTTAGTTCAAACTTTGGCTGATCTGGGCTTTAATTAAGATGCCCATAGGCATCATCATGACAGAAGGGAATTATTTTTTTGAGAGAGGGATAGCATCATGTGGATCATTGATTTAGGCAGCTTTTGAATGTTTGATTAGGTTATCATCACAAATAACAAAAAGGTGACCTCTGTACCTCTTACTTAGCTCTTACCCTGCCAAAGCTAATGAGATGGGCGAGTGTTGAGTTGTTACACCAAGGATTTTTATCAAAAAAGGTGATGATTTTTGACAGCGATGCATTTGGGAGAGATTGGTGTCATCATATGGGTCTTGATTAGCATGCCATTGTTGCTTTACAGCTGTTGATTAGGTGATAAACCTTTTGAGAGATCACATCAGTTCAACTCCAAAAGAAGGTGGATGTCAAATTGTGAATGCATAGAACAGAGGTAATGAGATAGCAAATGGTGCCAAGAAGGCTTTGTTGGCATCCATTTGGAATTTTTTCTTTTTTTTATAAAAAAAAACAGAGACACAAAACAATACGCAGCCATCAAAGACAATTAACAATTGGAGGCAACATCTGATCACATATGACATCTTTCCTCACCTTGAACCCTTTGCTCTGAGAATATGAGAAAGAAAAGGGCGCACAACTTTTAACTACTCATAAAGGCCAAACACCCCTGGTCAATAAGGTTGATTAGAGATAGCAATTGTCCTCTGTGTAGGAAAAGGTAAAATCCCAAAAGAACAAAAACCTCACTCCTATCGGTCTTTATCCTTCGTAGCTTCAAACTGGAAGCCTACAAGTAAACTGAGGAAAAGACTCTAATCTAACTTTTAGCTTATAGTATTATATTTTAGGAAGGCATCATTCTTTAAGATCCACCGTGACTGCTGGCCCTGGCCCATGCATGTCCTTAAACACCGAAAACAGGTATATAATATTACCATTAGATTCAAAGGGACCTGCCTTTGAAAGCAACTTTCGCTCTGCTTAAATCTTTTATCACATCACATTTTGAGCTGGTTGGTTTTGTTTGTGGTACAAGAAATCTCCTTCCAGTCACAATAAGGGCATTTTAAATGACCAAGATGCCCTCCGAAAACCCGAAATAGGGCAAAATTAAGCAAGAGGTTTGAAGTGTTAGTTTGGTAAAATGGGACTTGAAATTGTAATTTAAAACAAAAAATCTGTCCTCAGTTCGTGTCATTTGATGGTGGAGAGGTCTAGAGTATGAGAACCAAAAGCTTTTCTTATTAAAAGAAAGCAAATCTTGAGAGCATAACAAAGATCTATGTCCTCAGGTTGCTTAAATGGATACACTTAGCCAACGTAGTCCGTTTTGATTATTGCAACCTTTGTTACATCATCAGCATTGTGAGATAATATCCTTTATTCTGTCTCGCTATTAATTATTGGTTTGCACATTACTCAAAAGTTTTTTAACTATTTAAAATAGTGATAACCGCTACCATTTCAAAGAAGATTAGAGCAATTCATTCATGAATTGCCCTTAAAGTGTTGCATCATGGAGGTGACTTTAAATGGAGTGGTTTATGCTATCAATTCCAAGTTGGTAGGGGTTCCATACATTGTTTAGAGAATTCTTTCTTATAAACAAAAAGGAGCCTTAGATGTGGCAGATTGTATAAAATGAGTGATTTGAATTTTAGCAGAGTACCTGATATCTTAAATCACGAAAATAAGATATTTACAAGACTTAAATTACATGAACGTTTAGTGAATTCGAAAAGACTAAAAGTTCCAGTAACTATATATATGTAAGTTATCATTAATGAAATATTTTCATTCATGCTTTCTTTGAGAATTATGAAATATAGTTGAACCCCTAAAAATTCATCATCAATACCTTTGCTTTTATAATATTCCAAAGTTTCATTTATGGTACTCTTCTCTTATTATAAAGTTTACTTTTAACCATACCAAGCTTGCAGGTATCAGTCATTTTCAAAAATCTCGATCCAGTTTTTATCTCTTGCAAGGAAGGGTTATAGGCTCTTTTTCTGGTTACACCAACTTGCTTCTCTCTTTTTCAGTAAAATTAACATTGCAAGTGTCAAATTTAGAAACTAGTCTTTTTTAGGAAAAATTCCACTGTTCATTTAATAAACATGAGCAAGATTTGTCCTTATAATGCTGTTACAAGTCATACTTCTTATCCAACCTAGCCAACTTACCGATGCAAAAGTTGTACCTAAATGAACTTGCAAAGTAATCTACTTGATGTTTTTCTTACTATTTTAGTTGAATTCTTGGCTGGATTAATTTAGAACTACATGCGCATGTAGATGAAAAGAAACACCACATATATATTGCATCATGTAGAATGTCATAAATGCTTTATGGTTCCACACCACGGGTCATGTAGGGCTAGCTAGCATGCTTATAGAAATTGGGAGACATGTTTCCATATCCGTGGCTTAGGCATCTCTTTTAGTGGGAGAAAATATCTTTCTATCATCAAAATGCATACATATTCAACAACATTCGTTTGATTTTAATGAAGATTATATTCTCGATGTTGGAGATATTGGATGCAGCATAACATAATTGATGTTGTGAACCTAATGGTCAGCATTAACTATGAAATAAGTTCTTCAATATATTGCAAATCATAAAATTCATATAATTTTATATGAGTTTGTGCTTGTAATACTTATATTTCAAATTCTTTTCTTTTTCCTTTTTTTTTGAGAGAGAAATTCTTTATAAGAATTACCTGGTTCTAATAGTTGGGGTAACATTTGAAGATTCAAACTTAGAGCCCCTCCTAAATGAATGATGCTATTGGAGGTGGTTATGCATGCACAGTAGAAAAGTTCAATTACAGTTAAGTAATATCACAAAAAGAATTAGTATAAATCACAAGAGAGGAACTCCAAATCGCTCATTCTTTTTTTTAATAGCAATTAGCAACCAAACATTTCCCCCTTACAACATCACAAATTCTCCATTCATTTTTCTAGTAGTAAAAAATCAAAGGTACGTGACCTGGGAAGCATTAGAACCTCCGAAAGAAGCCATGTGGGGTTTCTTATCATCATGAATTCATGATGTACCTATGTAGTCACATGTCATGTCCTAAACCTCGCCCAAAGGATTGAAAGCAGATCTTTTGCATAACACAAGAGATAAGGAGGCCATGAGTCATCAGGAAGACCACTTTCTTTTTTTATGCACCAAGAAAAGGATGATGCATGCTAAAAAAAAAAAAATTATCTGGGACTTAGCTGCAGGCTCATTGTAAGAAGGATGGCATGATGTTGTGAAGGGATGCTTTGAATCTTGTGTTTGATCGGGATAACGAGGGAAGCAATGGTTAGCTAGAATATGGCATAATCGGGATACGATATTAGAAAGCTTGAGAATTATAATATTTAATATTATTATAGATTGCTAAGATATTTATGGATAGTTGAGGATTTTGAGGAGGGTGGCCGTGTTTCTTAAGTTTATGAAAAAAAAAAATAAGAAAAAAAAATGATAGAGTACAAAAGCCGAGAAATGCGGCTACTTGCCGCCTCGTCTTTTATTTTTTTTTTTTTT
The DNA here is from genome assembly GCA_006176705.1 of Cocos nucifera. Classification (NCBI taxonomy): domain Eukaryota; kingdom Viridiplantae; phylum Streptophyta; class Magnoliopsida; order Arecales; family Arecaceae; genus Cocos; species Cocos nucifera. The sequence goes on along the minus strand of QRFJ01000026.1, from coordinate 3,314,923 downwards.
ATTATTATTTTTGTGATAAGGCCTCTTCTCTTTCATTTCATTTCATGCATTATAAAAAGGAATTTTGGAATGGTCTCCTTCGTGGAGAATAACTAAAAGAAAAGAAGGGTTACTTTTTCTTTCCTAAAAACCCATCAAAGGAGAGAAAAAAACAAAAGCAAAAAGTTGTGTAGATTTGGACCCTTCCATATCCCTCCGTCCTACCATATTCCATGATAAAACCACCCCGTTCTCCATATATTATATCCCTCCCCCGCTTCTCTCTCCCTTTTTCATTTGTATAATCCTTTTAGTAATCTACTCTTCCCTTCCTTTCTCCTTGTTGCGTATGGGGAAGTCTCCACCGTGAAAAAGTCAGCGTCTTTGTTTGTATAAAATATAGGGGTTAATGTCATCTCTCTGTGCGCGTCTCCCCCTCTTAGAAACCATTCCTTTTGTTTGGTTTAAGATCATCTTTGAGTTCTAGCCTGCTTCCCATCTCTGTATCTCTCTCTCTGGTGCTTATCTACATGCATGTGTTCTAAGCTTCTTTGGTGCAAAGTCCATTAGACTTAAAAAGGCTAAGCTTCGATTTCCATATATAATTCCCAGCCTTTTTTGAGCTATTAGAGAAGTTATGTGTGACTTCTTCTGGCAAAGGATGGAGAATGACCAGGGCGACCTAGCTGACATAGTCCGCGCTGGCGGTCGTGGCAGTCCGTTGAGCCCCGAGTTCCCAAACACCAACTGGCAGCTCCCTTCGGAACCCATCACCTTCCCGCCATCGACCGAGGGGCAGGCCGTTGGCGACTTCGGTGACCCCTTCGCCGAACTCCGAGACCCGCTGCTCGACCAATTGTTGGGCTCGGAGTTCTTCGATGGCCCGAGCACAACATCAGGCCTGGCCAGCATGAGCTCGGAGGGTGGTGGTGGTGGTGATGGCGGTGGAAGCAGTGGGCTTGGGGCGCAGAACATGATGGTGAGTGCGGAGATGAGGAGGCCTTGTAATATCTTCTCGCGGGTGCTTCAGATCTCGCCGGGCACCGGCAGGACTTCTCCGCTCTCGCCGAGGGTGATCAAGCCTTCTCCAGTAGTGGCTGGTGGAATGATGAACGTGGCTGGTGGCTCGTTGGGCTGCCCCGTGGATCCCAGCGTTAGGGTGCAGATCTCGTCCCCTCGAACTCCCGGGATCAAGCGAAGGTCCGAATTGGTCGATTCTTATACATTTTGATGGTAGAACTTTGAAAATTTTTTTGGTTCTTCTTTCAAGAAATCCAGGCTAAAATTATTACCATGTCATAGGTCATAGTTTGTTTACTTGTTTGTTTTGTCTTCATTTGTTTTTTTTTTTTTTTCCTTCCCCTCTTCCCTTCCAAAGTCCATAGAAATAATTTAATTTGGAAGTGTGGGTTTTGATGGAAATGATAGGAAAGGACTTACCTCATTCAATTAAATTGAAGTTAGAGCCTAATGGAGAACTCTAACATTTATGTGTAAAGACACTCTAGGGGGTGGATCTTGATGGGAATGATGTACAAGGAGTGATCTTGTCTGAATTGACGGTAGAACTTGATGGAAATCTGAGGATTAGGGTAATCAAAGATGGGCCTTTTTCTCTTTTTTTTTTTTTGGGGGTCGGGGCAATCTCCTCTCTTTTTCAAGTGGTTACAAGCCATAGCTAAAAGGAGCACACAAACACGCAGACATACAGATGCCCATGGACTAGTTTATGTCATGATTTCAAGCACAGGTTTACCTTTCATTCTTGCTACCTGAAACTTTTGCTGGCAAACTCACCAAAGGGATCATCCCTATGTTGATGCCCTCCTTTTTTCTCTTAGAATTCATGAACAGATTAAAATTAACGTAAATAGGCATGGTTGCTAGAAATTATTCTTTCTTTCTTTCTTCATTTCTTTTCATCCTTCCATCAGAATTTGGACTGAGAGAATTAACTTGCCTTCTTCTTAAATTACATCAGAAAAAGTCTGGCAAAGAAAGTGGTTTGCATTCCAGCACCGGCAGCAGCGGCAAGCAGCAGATCTAGTGGAGAGGTTGTTCCTTCTGATCTATGGGCTTGGAGGAAGTATGGCCAAAAACCCATCAAGGGTTCCCCTTATCCAAGGTAAACCATTCCCGTCATCACGTGCTGAAACTCCAGATTCTTCTTTACCGAAAGTACTTATATTTACTTCTTCCATCCTCCTGATGTTTGGTGAAATTACATGAATTGCTAATGGTAGAAGTCAAAGGATAAGAATAGAATAAGGATTTTATGATTAGTAAGGAAATTAAAACTAGTATTTCTCTTCTATTCTTCTGGTGATAATACTATTTCTCTCTCACTTTTTCTACTTTTTCTTCTCAAGGGTGGATGATGTCGTAGCACCAAGCATCATCTTCTCATCATCGTTTCCATATAGGAAAAGCATGAGAGGGAAGAACGATTCTTGTTATTGTCTCTCTTAAGCAGTCATCGAACTATTTCAAATCATGACTTTTTGAAACGATATGCCCATTGCTATTTAGGGAAACATTACTTTTAACATTAAAGATCAAACCTGATGCATTTTCTATCTTAAAAAAGAGGATAAGATGGTTTGTTTCTCATAGAAGTTTTCGAGTTATGAAATGTAACCACTATCTAGGTGTTATTGATCTTGTTTTCATTAAACTTCTTTCCCTGTTGCTCATACATTATATTTTCAATGAACTAATTAAGCAAAGAGACTTTGCATTACATATAATGATTTCTTTAACTAATAAATGGAAGAGTAGTTGTTTGTCAGTCACAGAAGTTGCCCATTTTACTGACAAACATTGTTACCATTGTCTATTAGCATGAATCAAAATTAATATAGAACCCTTTTTTGATGCATAGAAAACTGCTTGTCTTTCAACCTTTTTTTTTTTTTCCCAAATAGTTTGGATGGTGAATTCATTATTTAGATTCTAGATGGCTGATGAGTTCAATGCAATTCAGGGGTTATTACAGATGTAGCAGTTCGAAGGGGTGCTCAGCAAGGAAGCAAGTCGAGCGAAGCCGAACTGATCCCAACATGCTAGTCATCACTTACACATCCGAGCACAACCACCCATGGCCAACTCAAAGGAACGCACTTGCCGGATCTACAAGATCCCAATCATCAAAGAATAGCTCTTCGGCTTCAAAGAACTCTCCTCATAAGCGAAAACCACCCACAAGCCATGGAGAGGAGTGCTCGAAGGTAATGACAAGCTCAAGCGCTACTGCAGTAAAAGGAGAAGCGAGAGAGATGGGGAAGGCCATAGATTCAGTGGAAAATAATGAATTCGATCAATTGTTCCAGCAGAGCTACAAGCCCATGATCCCAGAAGAATCGAATCAACCCAATGACTTTTTCGCAGATTTGGCAGAGCTGGAGCCTGACCCAATGAGCCTCATCTTCTCAACAGGATCAATGGAAACCAAGCCAGATGAGGAGAGGGAAGAGAGAGCTTTGGATCCATTCAACTTGTTTGATTGGGCTGGCAACTCATTTGAAGAAGCTAAGAAAGGTTTATAGCAAGACCTGGGTACAGCAAAACACCAATAGGAAAAAGAACCCTTGGTTTATTTTATGGAGGTGCAGTTGTGTCCAAGGCCTCGGTATAGCCTTGAAGTACAGGTTAGAATCTTGTGGTGGGGGTAAGGATCTCTTTCTGATATTGTTCCTTTTTTCTTGTTATTTAACAAAACAACCTTTAGATTAGAGGAAGAAAAACAAGAGAGGTGTTGGTGAATTGGGAGCAGGCCCATGCTGGAAACACATCCTTGGGATATTGAAGGATGGGACAGAAAGCTGAGGAACAGAAGCTTTCAAACAGTAAGAGCGAGTACACATCTTAGATGTGACTGGAAAAGCCTTCACGAGGAAGTTGAGATGGTGCTGATATAGGATGAGCTTTTCTTTTCACTTCTTTCTTTCTCCTTCTCTTCTTTCGAAGTGGGGAAAATAATTCAAGTCTGCTGAGGATTTCAAATGAAGGACCCACCCAGGCTTGACTTTCTTTGAGATGTCATAAAGAAAGGTAGGAATTGGAGGAAAAAGAGATGAGCATGAAAAGATCTATTTTTCTTCTAAAATAACTATTGTGCAAGGAGGAGATGAGCTTGCAGTTGGTCAGGAGTAGGAACGAAGTGAGATTATAATAGCTCTTTCGTTCGTCAGACTTCAGCTTTCTTTCCTATACCCTTCATTAATTCTTTCAAACATCGGAGTCCTACTTTCAGTGTATTAGCTATTAAAGATTGTTCCTGAAAACAACACCTGCACGCCATATTTCAGTCTTGATTTCCCCCTTAAAGCGTGATCTTTCCTCTATTCATGCAGTTCTGTAATTTATGTCATATATTATTAGGCGAGCATGTGTATGCCTCCGAACAAGCTGTCCTTGTTCATGCGAATATAACCAATCTAGCTTATTCCCAATATACTTGGGAGAGATATCTTTCAATATTTGTGTATTCATGACTTGTAGAGCATATCCATTCAACTGGCTACACTAAGCAACGACTGCTTATTTCCCCTTTTTAAGGGGGGTGAGGGGGAGGGAGAGAGGGGGAGAGAGAAGGGGAGGGAGGGAGGGGGCGGTGGGGAGCCAGGAGAGAGAGAGAGAGAGAGAGAGAGAGAGAGAGAGAGCTAAGCAAAGCAAAGCAGCCATAAATCTTGCCTTCAGCATGAACATATAATGCGTGCCTATGAGTTCAACTTAGCAGAAACTAGCATGTGGATCATCTATTGAACTTAAAAATGGTACATATTTGGTGATTTTGTCTTAAGAATTCTTATTCAGCCTCCAATATGGAGATACTTCTACACCAATCCTTTCAACAGCCAATGCACCGCACACATTCTTGTTTGTTGTCATTTATACACATTAATAAATTTTAGAGATCAATATGTGAATTTGTGTACCTTTGTTTAAATCAGTCTGCTATATATGTGGAATTTTGGTTCATCATGTTAATGACGCCAAAGTAATTTCCTATGTTACTTCTCATGTTCCAGACGCATACGATGTTGCTTGCAAGACTGAAATGAAGAGAGTAAGCAAAGATGGTCAAGAATAATTCAGACTATGGAGCATGTATGTCCCCCGATGCATTCAAGCACATGCATGCATACATGTGGATCCACCAAAAGTGCATGCCCGATAGCATACAAGCATCAGATGGCTGGTTGTTTGTTCATTCATGTGTTGTAATATCATGCGTCTGAATATGATTAAACCAAGACTAATTTTCTTTCCTTTTTTCCCTCTCTCAAATTCATTACACATATGTACTATAAGTTAATACTTGAAAACTGTACCGAACTCATTGCATATGGACAGCTTTTATCGAATGGTTGAGCTTTTAGCAGGTGGGGACAATAGACATTGTTATCTATTGCATTTCAGCTGAGAAATTATGGGGAAGATCGAACCAATATGAACTTTTCTGTTCTTGGTACAGCTTTTTAGCAGTTGTTACAGTTCCGTGGGGTGTCTCTTTCATCTATCCTCTTTGTTACTAATGCTAGAACCAAAAATATTAAAACCAGCTTTTGGATGCTTGAATTGGAATAAGATGAAAGTTTGAAGCTCATAATGGATGAACTTTCCTGAAAACTTTTTTTTTTTTTTTTTTGCATTTTTTTATCTCCTTTTTTAAACTGTCCATGAAAATCTTTCAAGTGGTCTCTGGCCCCATCCTGTACTATTTGCTGCAAGTAAAGCAACAAAAACTGGCTTCTAGAAATGACTGCATTGGTTATTTCTTGCATATTGTATGCACTAAAATGTTGGAACTCTAGAAGCCATAGTTTGCTTTAGAGAAAGAATTCCTCCATCAATCATTCATGGAGCAAAGAAACATGATATCCCCCACTTTGGTGATTTCCTCCACTCATTTTTAGTCAAGTCACTTCCATTTGAAACTAAGGGTCCAAAGCTTTCTAATTTCCTTGCACTATCTGTTTTGTTTGATGGGAAGTATGAGCCATCATGAACAATGAACAATTATAATATATTATGGGAGCAACTGTAGCAATTACTTTGCTAGGAAATGGAAGGACATGGTGCTTGGTTTATTACCATGCAAAAGAAAGGGGACCCATGACTTCTAGACTAGTGGAAAGCCCTTGCTGGAAAGACCATAATTCTTATCTCTTATATCCAATCATTCATCTAATGACACCTAGCTTGCAGTTGTGTAGAAGGAACATAATAAGCTCTACTTTATTATACATCATGGTAACTAGACTTGTTGATTGGTCTTCATGATTTTGTCTGATAATTTGGCATCAAAAGTGGCATATTAATTAGTATTACCATGAGCTTTCTAGTCTGTCAAAACACCAGAGGAAGGTAGCCTCAAGAAGGGTGGTATTAACTTTGCTGATGTCCAACAAAAGGTTTAAACTAATCATATTCCCAGAATCTGGGGGAAATTATATATGTTAAATATTGCAATCTCACTTTTTGATGGCTGTTGGTGGGATGGGTTTGTGCATTTGGCTTCATAGGACATATGTCTATCAGATATTATGTCCTTAATATTATATATTTATATAATCGGTTAAACAATAGCCAAGCCGTAACATATAGCTGTAAGCTAGATGACAAACAAAATATAATACTTAATTTGTATCTGGAATAGTTCCAATGGAGGGGATTAGGTTACCTAATTCATGAACTGGGCCAACAGATCCTCCAATGCTGGATCAAGTTCTTCTTATATTGGACTTTGAAGACAGCTAAGAAACTAAAAGGTCTTTGTCTACCTCTTTCTTTATTAGTTGATGACCGAGAAAAATCGAAAGACCCACGGAAAACCATTCTTACAGAAAATGGGAGCAAATAAAAAAAAGGGTTGTGACTTGGAAGTTTACAAATATGGCTTTATATTCTAAGTCATTTATAACTTTGGTCATAATATATCTGCTCCTTGCTCTGACAATTATTTTGTTTAACTGGATCATAGCTAATAATATAAGCAAGAAAGTTTGAGCATTGAAGATTTCAAATCAACATCCTGTTATAATCTCTATTCTAGAGGTAGAGACTAGCTATCTTGATTCCTGCCTCCATTAGGGCGTGCGGAAGTGCTAAGCTTTGTTGTATAGCCTGTTGCCTGCAGGCGGCTTTGAGAGGGGGAAGGAGAGAGAGAGAGAGAGAGCCCAAACTAATTGAAAAGGACAATGGTATAGAAAGGGAAGTCAAGAACATTAGTTCGTCATGAGCATGCAGGATCAACCCACATGGTTTACCCAATCCATGGGTTAGCCAACAACTTGTTCGAATGGTCGTACCCTTTTGCTCGGCAACTAGCAACTAGAGGTTTTGGATTCAAATTTTGGTCAATGCAACCTCAACAATTTGGATTTAATTGCTCGAGTGTGAATAGGTCTTCCTCACTTGACCCCCCCCCCCTCGATAGAGAGAGAGATTACCTCACTAACTCAGCCTAATCAGACAAAAAATTGGAACAAGGTTGGGTTTCATCCGGTTCCTCTTCAGATCTCAAATCTCCACTCTTTTCAACTCTTTCCATCATACAAGGGATATCATATGGATAGGAAAAGCCATATTGGATCAACTCGTTACTGCTTTCACGCACTTAGAAAGGGCAAACTAATCTCTCTCATAAAAAAAATATAGCACGAAATATGGTAGCACGGTGCTTCACTCAGGAAATGTACATCACAAGTAACGAACCCTACTTTGTCCAAAATATATCTTTATTATTATATATAAAACGAGAGGAACGCGGGGCATATGGCCAAGCATGTGATGTCAGCGTCTCAGGTTCGCTGATGTGGTGGTGGTCTCATCCGATTCACGTACGAGTGAAGCCAACCACGCATCAACCTGCAGTATTGATCTCTCTCTACACCTAGAAACTCCATTACATGGACCACGTCCGGTGGACAAATCCAACTCCCAAAGCATCTATATACACGGTGGATAATAGGCACCCCTCGTTCGATCTAGAATTGTTTAAACACAAGGGGGTAAAGTAGCAAGTCATTGTTGGACTGGCCCACCGGATCTGATCCATCTAATAATTAGACCTCTGCAGCAAGTGTTCTGGAACAGCTCCAGCAACCACCTCTACCGCCATCAATCCCAATTTTACATTGTTGCATCGTAAAAGGCACCATAAGCAAGAACCCGAGAGGGCCTGTCAAACCATGACAGCGCCTAAAACAGTGACGTATTTCCTCGTCCAAAATCCATGCTAACGACGCTTAGCATCTCCGGACTGAAGCAAATCACATGCAGTCTGGATTGCGCTGGAAGCATGCAAGTCAAACCGTGCAAACACCGGAACCAGAAGGTGGACCATTTTAGGGTTGAGGACTTTTCCGATCTACTTGCCTCCTCTCGGCAGCCATATTCGAATTAGTGTACAGTATGTCGATGATGTACATGATTTAATATGATGTACATGGTTTCCAATCTTTCCACTTAATGATTATTGCTGTAACGCTTAAAAAGTTGAAATTGACTTGTACTAGAGAGCTGATCTGGATCACATCTATCGGTACAGAATTTGATTGGTACCGAATCGAATTAAAATAAAGAAGAACGAGATCGCCATCGGAGACCTACAAAATAAAGTCCCATCTGGAGTCGATAGTGGTGATTTCGACGGGATCTTCCGACGATCAAGTCAGCTCTTTTGATCAAAAGAAATAGAGTGCTCAGGAATGAGAAGTGAGTTTTGAGCTTTAGAGGGGAGAGGAGAACTCAGAGCCTCTAAAAAGCGTATCTAGAGGGTCCCTTTTTATAGACGGAGCTTGAATGATGGTGACGACCATACCGTCTGATAGCGAACCGCTTTAGGCCGCATGGGATTTGGTACAGAGAGAGTGGTGTCGTCAGACTGGTAGTGGCGGTCATGTCATCCGACCGTGGATCGTATGGAACTAGTTATGGAGGAAAAGATGCTGCCAGACTAGTGGTGACGATCATACTGTCCGGTAGCGTCGCCCGTGGCAGACTGATGGCGATCGTTCGTCGATATTTAATAGCCGTAGCTCTGAGAAAGCAGGTATTGGTTGGTGAAGAACCTCGGCGTATATTCATTTTGGGGGAGCTCAGACTCCTAAGGGGGAGTGCGGCCAAAGGAGAAGTTTGGCAAGGGTTAGGCTTCTGTAGGAGTTCAGTCGAAGGAGCACGGAGAAAGTTCGGCTCTTATGGACGTCCGACTGAAAGAGAAGCTCGGAAGGAGTTCGGCTTCCATAAGAGTCCGACCGGAGGTCGGCCGTTGAAAAGTTCGACCGGGGCTCAGCCACAGAGGAGTTTGGCTGACTGAAGGAGTTCGGCTAGAACTTGATCGCTGGGAAGTTCAGCAAGAGCTCTGCCACTGAGGCTCTTCCATGGCTACTGGTTGCATTAGGCTGAGCATCAGACTGGACTTCGATAGGAGCAAAATTTATCCCCAACAATAGTCTCTCCCACTTTCGAGTTCGAAACTCGAAGAAAGAGAGTGCAGAAAAGGTGACTGTTGAAGTCCTCTTCAGGGCTCTACACCAATTCATGTTGAAGCTCGGGGAAGATCTCATCTCCGACCAAAGTTGAAGTTGAAGTTGAAGCTCGGAGAAGATCTCATCTTCAGCCAAAGTTGAAGTTGAAGTTGAAGCTCGGGGGAGATCTCATCTCCAGCCGAGGTTGAAATAGATCTCGTCTTCTGCGGTCAAGGTCAGAGGTTGAGCTCCTCGGAGGCGATATTGTCTCCTACAGCCGAGGCTGACTCGAAAAAGATCTTATCTCCTACAGTCGAGGTTGACTCGGGGGAGATCTTATCTCTTACAGCTAAGGTTGAAGCTCGGAGGAGATCTTATCTTCTACAATCAAGGTTGGCTTGGTTGCTCGGAAGAGATTTTCTCTAATCGAGATTCGAGCTCGGTCGCTCGGAAGAGATCTTATCTCTGGTCGAGGTTGGAGCTCGATCGCTCGGAAGAGATCTTATCTCTAACTGAGGTTGAAGCTCGATCGCTCGAGAGAGATCTTATCTCTGGTCGAGGTTGAAGCTCGGTTGCTCAAGAGAGATCTTATCTCTGGCCGAGGTTGGAGCTCGGTTGCTCAAGAGAGATCTTATCTCTGGCCGAGGTTGGCACAGTCGCTCGAAAGAGATCTTATCTCTAGCCGAGGTTGACTCAGACGCTCGGAAGAGATCTTATCTCTGACCGAGATTGACACGGTCGCTCGGAAGAGATCTTATTTTTAGCCAAGGTTATCTCGGAGACTCGGGAGAGATCTTATCTCTAGCCAAGGTTGGCACGGACGCTCGAGAGAGATCTTATCTCTGACCGAGGTTGACTCGGGTGCTCAGAAGAGATCTTATCTCTGGCCGAGGTTGATACGGTTGCTCGAAAGAGATCTTATCTCTAGCTGAGATTGTCTCGAACGCTCGGAAAAGATCTTATCTCTAGCCGAGGTTGGCATGGTCGCTCGGAAGAGATCTTATCTCTGGATGAGGTTGGTTCGGTCGCTCGGAAGATATCTTATCTTTGATTGAGGTTGAAGCTTCGATCGCTCGGGAGAGATCTTATCTCTAGCTGAGGTTGGCATGGTCGCTCGGAAGAGATCTTATCTCTAGCCGAGGTTGGCACGGTGGCTTGGAAGAGATCTTATCTCCAGTCGAGATTGACTCGGATCGCTCGAGAAGAGATCTTATCTCTAGCCAAGGTTGGCACGGTCGCTTGGGAGAGATCTTATCTCTAATCGAGGTTGAAGCTCGATCGCTCGGAAGAAATCTTATCTCTGACCGAGGTTGGCACGGTCACTCGGGAGAGATCTTATCTCTGACTGAGATTGAAGAAGATCTTATCTCCCATTGACGTAGACTTTGAAGCTCGATCTTCGATTTTGCTCTCGTTAGGATGAGGTTCTCCTTTTGTTCCTAACGAGCTGTGGGGGCACATAAGGGCCGTTATCAGGATCTCTTCCCGATCTCGTCTAAAATGAACGAGGCCTTCGACTTTGCTCACGTTAGGATGAGGTTTTTCTCCTATTCCTAATAGACTATGGGGGCACATAAGGACCATTGTCAGGACCTCTCCCTCCATCTTGTCTAAAATGAATAAGGTCTTCGACTTTGCTCACGTTAGGATGAGGTTCTCTTCCTATTTTTAATGGACTGTGGAGGCACATAAGGTCCATTGTCAGGGCTTCTCCTCTCATCTCGTCTAAAATGAATGAGGTCTTCGACTTTGCTCGCGTTAGGATGAGGTTCTCCTCCTATTTCTAACGGGCTATGAGAGCATATAAGGGTCGTTGTTAGGGCCTCTCTCCCATCTCGTCTAAAATGAACGAGGCCTTCGATTTACTCATATTAGAATGAGGTTCTCCTTCTATTTCTAACATGGCCACTATTGATTGCTTCTTTTCTATCATCAGATAGTTTTTATACCGAGAAACAATAATGTTGAAATGAAAGAGTTTTATTGAAGAAAAGTTACCGGCAGTACGTTCTCGGATTCTCCGAGTCTCAAGATCGTGGGAGCGTTATTCCTCCAAGCTTCTTTAGGTGGTAAGTTCTGGATCTGACGACCTCCTCTATTTTATGCTGGCCTTCTCAATTTGGAGCAAGCTTCTCTCGGCTTTGACGCTAGGAGATGACAGCCCATCAAAGTACCAAGCCCCCAGAGATAGCATCGATGATGCCGGAAGGCGGTCGATCTTCTTGTTGTTCCTCCCTCATTGATGGTTCTAGCTACGGTAGCACCATTAGCTTGCTTCAGACTGACATCTATGGAACATTAAGGGAAGCATAGTTGTGAAACCTTCTGGGAGGATGACTTCTTCACGCCCTTCTGTCAGGGCTTTCTTGATGACGAGCTCGAGAAGGAGTTCGGCTCCGCTTGCGCTCGGGGGGAGGTTATGAGCACGGTCGAACTTCATTCCACCCTCATATGAAACCTTCTAGGAGAGAACTTTATGCCCCTTTATCGAGGCTTCCTTGATGACAAGCTCGAGGGGGAGTTTGGCTTCGCTTACGCTCGGAGGAAGTCCGTGAGCATGGTCGAACTCCTCAATCCATCGGCCCATCTTCTGCAGTTTGTGATCGAGGGCGTCGTCTTGGTTGCAGATCTTGGGGGGCTTCCGACTATAAATGAAGAAGGTCTCCTCCAGAGGAGAACCATGATCCGAACATGAATCCTCTACTCTCTATTTCATCTTTTCAAGAGTGACGGGTACGTTAGCCCGAGTACTCTTCTTTGGGGTCAATTTCCGATATTCTGATGGTGGGTTTTCTGATGGAGTCACCGTTGGGGGGCTGCTGCATGGCCTACACCATCTCGGTGAGGCCCTGATGGAGTCACCGTCGCGGGCTACTACGTGCCCTGCACCATCTCGGTGAGGCTCTGAACCCGCTGCATCAGTAGATTGAACTGCTCCGCATCTACCGCAGCTATAGATGGAACCTGAGTTGTCAAGGCTGAAGCAGGAGCAGATGGATCTGAACGAAATCGGACCACAGAGGCCGTCGATCGTCGGGTCGAAGCTCTCCTAGGAGGTATTTTCTCTTAGAAAAGAATTCTGAAGAGGAAGAAGGAAGATCTCTAGAGAGGAAAGAGAGAGCTCATCGCTGAGCACTCCTTTAAGAATAAGAAAACCTCAAGAACAGAGTGTCCTTCCTCTAGCGCCAATTTTATTGGTGCAGAATCTGATTGACGTCAGATTAAGCTGGAGTAAAGAAGGACGAGGTCACCGTCAGGGACCTGCAAAATAAAGTTTCGTTCGAAGTCGGTGGTGGTGGCTCCGACGGGATCCTCTGACGATCAAGTCAGCTCTTCTGACCAACAGAAATGGAGTGCTCAGAAATAAGAAGTGAGCTTTGAGCTTTAGAGGGGAGAGGAAAGCTCAGAGCCTCTAGAAAGCATATCTGGAGGATCCCTTTTTACAGGCAGAGCTTGAATGATGGTGACGACCGTACCGTCTGATAGCGGGCTGCTCTAGATCGCATGGGATTCGGTATGGAGAAAGTGGTATCGCCAGGCTGGTAGTAGCGACCATATCGTTCGATCATGGGCTGCATGAGACTGATTACGAAGGAAAAGGTATCGTCAGACTGGTGGTGACGATCATACCGTTCGATAGCATCGTTCGTGGCAGATTGATGGTGACCATTCGTCGAGATTTAATAGCCGTAGCTCTGAGAAAGTAGGTGTTGGTTGGTAAAGAACCTCGACGTATATCCATTTTGGGGGAGCTCAGACTCCTAAGGGAGAGTTCGACCGAAGGAGAAGTTTGGCAAGGGTTCAGCTTCTGTAGGAGTTCGGTCGAAGGAGCACGGAGGAAGTTCGGCTCTCATGGACGTCCGACTGAAAAAGAAGCTCGGAAGGAGTTCAGCTTCCGTAGGAGTCCGATCGGAGGTCGGCCGCTGAAAAGTTCGGTCGGGGCTCGACCACAGAGGAGTTCGGTCGGCTAAAGCAGTTCGACTAGGACTCGACCGCTGGAGAGTTCGGCAGGAGCTCGACCGCTGAGGCTCTTCTATGGCTACTGGTTGCATTAGGCTGAGCATCAAACTGAATTTCGGCAGGAGTGGGGTTTATCCCCAACAGCATCGATATAGATCGTAGGTTGATCTATAAAGAAGTTTCAAGAATCGATGGAATATCCTTCAATTTAGAATCATCTGATGTTTAAGTCAGTTGGAATCTTGAGAATAGATAGTAGAAATAGAGAACTAGAAAATAAGAAAGGAGGATTTGAGTGGAGAGAATTAGAATTCGATCTTCCTTCAGTGGAAAAGTCGAAAATTAGGATTCGATCTTCTTTCAGTGGAAAAGTCGAGAGCAGATTTTAGTAGAGTGTTAATTCTGTGAATCTTGTACTTATCTTCTGGAAGGGTACCGTACCCCTCTATTTATAAAGAAGATCTGCTTAGGTCGTTCAGACCATTTGAAATTTATTAGGCTATTAGTTTGTTAAAACAAAATTGCCAGCTTGGTGGCAGCTGTGGGCCATTAGCCCAAATAGAGATTTGCTGTAGAATAGTTGAAAAACAGCCATAGTCTAGTTTGATGATAGTTGTGATATAGTTAGAGAACGATAGATCTCTCTTAGCTAGGAGTTGAAGATTATATGGATAGAGCGATTTTTAGCCAATCTCATCTTGAAATAGTGTTGATAGTATATCGTTCATAACCGATCTCAGTTTAAGGTACTGATTTAGGATGATGTAAATCCGAACTCATCTTCAGCTGTGCCGAGAGGAAAGTATTTAACTGATCTATTTGGATAGTCATCAGGTCTATTGACGTGGTGAGAATGGTAGATTACCGATGTCACTTATCTATACAAATACTGATTATCGATGTCACTTATCTATACAAATATTGAGAAACTAAAATCGGCATCTCGTTGATATGAATCAGTCATCTCAATGTCTGATTAACTATAATCCTATATTAGATATAAAATCAACTATGCTATTGTATCATCGGAGTACTATCAAATCAATGGTTTTCTTGATATCGTCATGTGGTTAGGGATGATTAATTGTACCAACAATGATGATTCAAGGGATTTGTCTGTCTTGCAAGTGGTAACAAAGAGTTAACCATGAACAAGTGGATCGAATTCTTGACAAAAAAAAAAATAAAATAAAAGATCGAGCGAGTGACGATCAACAAAAGCCCTCCTCAAGACAAGTTGCATCCGGTGATCCCAATATAACTCGGTTTGTTCCGTCAACCACCTGCAACTACCAGAAGCGAGGATAATCCCCATGGCTACTTCACTGGCGAAAACCGGGTGAACTGGGTATTGCTTTACGCTTCACACCCGGGTTCTTTGTTTCAGTCGTGGTGGTGCAACTTGATTAACCATAACAACTTTTTATTTTTTGGCATAAACCTAGAAAAACAATTTTCTGTAGCGATCAAAGCCCAGCCAAAATTGGTCATTTAGCACTCACCTTTGCCCCAACACTTTCTCCGTTTTTTACTTAAGGATCATAGACACCCTAAACAGCGCTGATGGTTAACTTCTCTGAAAATAGCCATCCTTCTAAAGCACATTTGAAACTTGTATCAGTCCCCAAGAACGCATAAAAGTCGATAGAATAAACAAGGCTGCTGGAAGGTATCATTTGCTGATTCCTCAATTTACGTATCATTAATTTGGATATCTTTCTTTATCAAATCCAAGGATTGAAAAAAAGAAAGATAGATTTTTTACATGCATACTCTCCTAAATATTCAAATTTATATTAATATCTTTTCTAAATTAATATTTATATGTATATTCTTATAAAATACTTGTTCTATATATATATATATATATCCTTCTTTATTTTATTTTTTTATATATACACACATCATCTAATGCCATTAAAAAATTGATAGTTTAAAATTAAAATAACTAAAATATCTTCTTAGGTAGATGTACAAAAAGATAAATTTATAAGAATATATATGCAAATAGCAATTTTATAAGATTATTCATAAAAAATTAAATATTTTAAAAAGTATATATATAAAAAATTCTAATTTAATTTTTATCTATTTCATCTACTCTATAATGTAATAACATATGACATAATTTAACAACATGATGATGATATTATATAATATATTATATATTAAATTATTATATTATATTTTATTTTTAGGTAAAGAAGGGATAGCTCGTTAGAACTTTGGTCATTCAATAAATAAGTATAAAAAATTTCTCAAACAAAAAAAAGAGAGAGAAAATAAATAGAAAAAAGAATTACAAAAACTATTGTAAATTAAAATCATGCTATTAACAATAAGAAAATTAATAGAAATTAACAATAAATATAGTTTTTTTCTATGAAATTTTTTATAATTTTCAAAAAGGTAGCCAACTTTATATGTGCCACTACCAAGCCTTGATCGTATCTTCCAACAACCCCTTTTTGGCTTCAAAAAAATCATAGTGTGGGCATTTCTTGCGCCTTCCAGATGTTCTAGAGCAGAGAATCCATTATAATATCCTACTCCTTCTATTGCTTTCTTCTAATACTACTATAATATTGAAGCTAAAGGCTAAAAAAATATGGAGAGATCAAGAAAGGAGGTCCGTCTAATCTTTCTTGATCCAGCAAGAAAAATTTCGACAAAGCACTCAATAGGCAAACATTGACAACTGCTCGGTGTGGAAAACTTTGATGAAATATCGGTATGAAAAATTTTGGCGAAGTGCTTAACTCGATGTACAAAACTATAGCAATATACGATTCACAAGATATGCATATCACATATAGAAATCAAAATAACAACACCACCCCCAGCACACTTATCTCTAAAATTCCAAGCTTTGCCTAAATTTTTTTCCTATTATGAGGAGCTGCAGCATAAAATCATCACTCTGATGCCAAAAACCAACATGAAATCTTCCCAAGGTGTCCAACACACCGTCTTTCTTAATTTATTCGGACAAGTGATGGACAACCACAAGAGTAATTCTTTCCTTGTTGAAGCACTCTAGTAGTAATCCCATTCTAAAGTCCGTGAACTTTCTCTTTTTTTTAGCGACTTCCTGTTTATATCAAGGGGCTTAAAAACCAACCCATCCGAAAACATATATAACTCAAACAATGTTTGTAATAACCTGAAAAAAAAAGAAGAAAAAAAGAGAGAGAAAAATGATTCTCTCTCCTTCTCTCTTGAAGACTCTATTTTCTCTCTCTTTAACTACACCAACGGACTACAGGTTGAACCTAAGATGAAAACAAGATGACTCAGAATTATTTTGAAATCCATGCAATTTATTGAATTTCAGTCTGGTTCTTGTTAGAAATTCATAGTATCTGATCATAGTTAATCCACGTTGAGTTACCCTGATATAATTTCTAATGATTCTAATCATGATTGCCTATTTTATCGAATCTAGAGATTCTCTCTCTACTTTTTCTCCTCTCCATTTTTTTCTAGAGATTTCAGTATCAAATTATGTTTTTCTCTTTCAGAGATCCATATTGACTTCGGCAAGATGATCTTGAATCAATTTGGTGCTCAGATGGCCTATCAAATTGATAACCTGATCGATATCTCTTTTATTGTTATTTAATTTTATTGAATTTAATGAATAAAAATTAATTATAAATTAATATTTAAAATAAGATTATCTGATTTTTCTAAAATGATTAAGTAGAATCTTACATTTTTTATTTATTTTTAAATTATCATACTTTTTATGCAAATGAATTATTGTTGCTGAAATCATGCTTTTTATAAAATAAGAATCAACATATGAGATATAAAAAAGCATGTTTTATTATGATCATTGATTTTATAAATATATTTTATGAAAATAATATATTTTATGAAGTATGAATTTTAATATTTTTCATCTAAGTATATATATTTTTTAAAAAAATATGAAGATTTCAAAGGCTCTTAGATAGCTATGAATGAATTTCTATGAGAAGGTCGACACCTGGAGCTAGCATCCATAAGAACACAGGCCCCGCCAGTGGGCATAAAATTGGCATACAAAACAATAATTTGTCAAGTAAGAATACTAGCCTTGTCATGGGTATAAAATGACTATGGCATGAATATCTGTGAGCAATGTTGAAACATAGTGCAAATACCTAACAAGAATAATTTATGAATTATGTTTATAAAATTTCATGATTTATACATGTATGATTATTTTTTTATGACTTGCTTTATTATATGCTTTATGAAATGCTTTATTTTTATAATATCTATTATTTTCTAAATATTAAATTATTATAAAAAAATTATGCTTAATCCGATAAGGAAGCGTAGGTTTTACTTACTGGGTTAGTATAACTCATATCATTTTTATTTTTTTTTTATAGAAAATTAAGGTTAGGATCAATGAGAAATTCAGGCTTGGGGCTCTACGTAGCAGGCTTGAAAATTTTATAACTAAATATAGTCTGATCATGAATTTGTAATTATTTATTTATGATTTTGAGATATGAGTTTGATTTTTAATTTTGAATTTAGATATTCTAGACCAATCTTTGTTTAATTATTTAAGGAATGATGGAATTGAATCTTTATTTATATTTTAATTATGATAGATTTTTGCTGATTATGATTGATAGGCTTCATATTATCGAGGATAGTATTTCTCAATAACATGATTGTTGGTGCAGAAATCCGTCTTCGCTGGAGGTCGCCGCCGGGAACCTGCAAAACGAAGTCCCGTCTGGAACCGGTGGGGGGTGGCTCCGGTAGGATCCTCCGACGGTCAAGTTAGTTTCCAACCAACAGGAATGGAGTGCTCGGAATCAGTTCCAGAGCTTAGAGATGAGATGGAGAGCTTAGAGAGTCGAGAGTTCAGAGAGCTTAGCCATGGCGTATCTGGAGGGGTCCTTTTATAGCGGAGCTTAGTTGATGGTGACGGCCATGCCGTCTGGCAGAGAGTCATCGGACGGCATGGAGTTCGATACGGAGAGGATGGCGTCGTCCGGTGGATCGTGGGAGCCATACTGGCAAGTCGTGGGCTGCATGGAGTCCGGTACGGAGAGGAAGGCGTCGTCCGATGGATCGTGGGAGCCATACTGACAAGTCGCGGGCCGCAAGGAGTCCGGTACGGAGAGTAAGGCATCGTCCGGTCTTGCGATAGTTCGTCCAGAGGAGTTCGGACTTGTGGGAGAGTTCGGTTGAAGGAGGAACTCGGGAGGAGCTCGGCCGCTGAGAGGTTCATGGGAGCTCGGATGGCCGAACGGGCGTCTGGGAGGAGTCCGTCTCCTGAAGAAGTCCTGCCGCTTGGAGTCCAAGGAGCTCGACCGCCAGGAAGTTCGGTCGACGGTGGGAGTTCGGCCCGAAGCCTGGACACTGGGGAGTTCGACCGCTAGACAGTCCGACTGGCTGAAGGAGTTCAGCCGTGGGGAGTCTGAAGGAGTTCGACCGCCAAGAAAGTTCGATCTCGATGCTGGGAGTCCGAAAGAAGCTTGGAAGCTGACCAGTTCGGCCTGCTGGAAGAAGCTCGGCCGTTGGGAGTTCGACTGAAGCCCATCTGTCGGAGCTCTTCTGCGGCTACTGGTTACATTATGTTGAGCGTCGGGCCGGACTTCGGCAGGAGCGGGATTTATCCCCAACAGTAGCCCCCCCACTCCCGAGTTCAAAAATTGAAGGAAGGGAGTACCAAAACAGGCGACTGCCGAAGTCTTCTTCCAGGCTCTACGTTTGTTGCAGCTGAAGCTCGGGGGAGGTCTCATCTCCAGCCAATGTTGACGCTGAAGTTGAGGCTGAGGCTTGGGGGAGACCTCATCTCCAGTCGATGGTTGGAGTTGAAATGGAACTCGTTTCTAGCCAAAGTTGATGAAGCTGATGTTGAAGCTCTCTGGTCGAGGTCGACATGATAGCTTTCTCTAGCTGAGGTCGATGTTGAAGCTCCCTGGCCGAGGTCGTCGCGGGCCTTACATCTATCCGAGGACCTTATCCCTAGTCGGAGTCGATGCGGGCGCTCGGGGGAGATCTCATCTCCTACTGCCGAGGTTAGCCCAGTTCCTCGGGGGAGATCTGATTCATAGCCGAAGTTGCTCGGGGGAGATCTTATCTCCAGTAGCCGAGCTTCCCTCGGGGGAGATCTTATCTCCTGCAGCCGAGGTCGAAGTGCGCGCTCGGGGGAGATCTTATCTCCTACGGCCGAGCTTCCCTCGGGGGAGATCTTATCTCCTGCAGCCGAGGTGCGCGCTCGGGGGAGATCTTATCTCCTACGGTCGAGCTTCCCTCGGGGGAGATCTTATCTCCTGCAGCCGAGGTTGGTGCCGCGTTAGGACGAGGTTCTCCTCCTGTTCCTAACCGAGGTTGGCTCGGTCGCTCGGGAGAGATCTTATCTCTAGCCGAGGTTGTCTACGGTCGCTCGGGAGAGATCTTATCTCTAGCCGAGGTTGTCTACGATCGCTCAGGAGAGATCTTATCTCTAGCCGAGGTTGTTGCTCGCGTTAGGACGAGGTTCTCCTCCTGATCCTAATCGAGGCTCGGTCGCTCGGGAGAGATCTTATCTCTAGCCGAGGTTGTTGCTCGCGTTAGGACGAGGTTCTCCTCCTGTTTCTAACCGAGGCTGTTCACGGTCGCTCAGGAGAGATCTTATCTCTAGCCGAGGTTGACTCGGTCGCTCGGAAGAGATCTTTTCTCTAGCCGAGGTTGGTGCTCGCGTTAGGACGAGGTTCTCCTCCTGTTCCTAACCGAGGTTGTTCACGATCGCTCGGGAGAGATCTTATCTCTAGCCGAGATTGATTCGGTCGCTCGGGAGAGATCTTATCTCTAGCCGAGGTTGAAGTGCGCGCTCGGAGGAGATCTTATCTCCTGCGGCCGAGCTTCACTCGGGAGAGATCTTATCTCCTGCAGCCGAGGTGAGACCGCGTGCTCGGGGGAGATCTTATCTTCTGCAGCCGAGCTTCACTCGGGAGATCTTATCTCCTGCAGCCGAGGTTTTCCTCGGGGGAGATCTTATCTCCTGCGGCCGAGGTCGAAGTGCGCGCTCGGGGGAGATCTTATCTCCTGCAGCCGAGCTTCCCTTGGGGGAGATCTTATCTCCTACAGCCGAGGTCGAAGTGCGCGCTCGGGGGAGATCTTATCTCCTACAGCCGAGCTTTCCTCGGGGGAGATCTTATCTCCTGCAGCCGAGGTGCGCGCTCGGGGGAGATCTTATCTCCTGCAGCCGAGGTGGAAGCATGCGCTCGGGGGAGATCTTATCTCCTGCAGCCGAGCTTGTTGCTCGCATTAGGACGAGGTTCTCCTCCTATTCCTAACGCGGTGATTATTGACTGCTGCTTCCCTATCATCGCATAGTTTTCGCATCCAGAAATAATATTATTTAGAGGGGAGAATTTTACCGAAGGGAAGTCGCGGACAGCGCGTTCTCATTTGAGGGGTCGACGGGACGTTGTTCCTCGGAGCTCCCTCGGGCAGCAAGTCCCGTCCAGACGACCTCCTCTACCTCGCGCTAGCCTCCCCGATTCGGAGCAGGCTTCGACTGGTACAGTGTTGCTGGTAAACCCTACCAGCGGGGAATTTATCGGCTCCAAGTGGTCATCGGGCAGGGATAATTTTTAAGAAGGCATCGTAGGACAATACATCGGCCGAACTTTCGTTATCTAGCAAAATGCGGCGTACATCGTAGTCAGCGATATTTAAGGAAATTACAACCATGTTACTGTGTGGAAATCGGATTCCCCGGCCGCCCTCCTCGGTGAAGGCCACGGGCTCTGCGATCCTCTGCTTCTTCGCTGCCCGAGATAGTGTTGATGACGCCAAGGGGCGGCCGACCTTCCTGGCTCTCCCTACCCGATGGTACCGCCCTTAGCCGCTCCCCTCGCTCTTCGGGCCGCCTTTGCAGGAATCGGCTGAGTCTACCTTGCCTAACGAGCTTTTCGATCTCATCCCGGAGCTGGACGCACTCTTCGGTGTCGTGGCCGTGGTCACGATGATAGTGGCAAAACTTGTTGGGGTCGCGTTTGCTGGGTCGGAAACGCATCTGGTCCGGCCTCGGAAGCTGTTCCCCGATTTCCATCAGCACTTAGGCCTTCGGAGTGTTGAGGGGGGCGTAGTTACGGAACCTTTGTCGGGGAGAGCTTCGACGCTGAGGAGAACCTCGGCGCGCTGTTCCTTCTGGGCTTCCCCACCTCGGGTTCCCTTGGGGAGTTCGGGTCCGCCAATGATCGGGAGGAGTCCGGGAGCGCCGCCGAGCTTTACTCCGCTTCTCTTCCTCGGTGGACCTGCCCGGCCCTTCAGCTCGCCGCTTGCCGTCGGCTTCGTCATCCCTGGCCTTGAAGGCCTCCTCTGCCCGGGCGTATCCTTCAGCCCGAGCAAGCATGTCCGCGAAATTCCTTGGATACTTCTTTTCCAGGGAGAACAACAAGTCGTTCTTCCGGAGGCCGCCCTTGAGGGCGGCCATGGCGACTGATGGGTCCAGGTTCCGGACTTCCAGCGCGGCAGCGTTAAACCGGGTGACATAAGCCCGGATGGGTTCCCCCTCCTTTTGCCTGATGGCCATCAAGGAATCCGAACCTCGGCGGGGCCGCCTGCTACTGATGAAGTGGGCTGCGAACTGTTGACTCATCTGGTCAAACGATAAGATGGTACTCGGCTTGAGCGCCGAGTACCAATTCCTGGCAGCTCCTTTAAGGGTAGAGGGAAAAGGCCCGGCACAATATGGCGTCTGGCACGCCGTGGAGCAGCATCGTCGTCCGAAAGGCTTCCAAATGGTCGACCGGGTCGGCGGTCCCGTCGTAGCTCTCAAACTGTGGGAGTTTGAAGTTCGGCGGGACCGGCTCCTGCATGATTTTCTGCGAAAAAGGGGGGTCAGTGCAGACGTCGTTACCGTGTGAGGGGGGAGCGTGACGAAGC
The DNA here is from genome assembly GCA_006176705.1 of Cocos nucifera. Taxonomy (NCBI): domain Eukaryota; kingdom Viridiplantae; phylum Streptophyta; class Magnoliopsida; order Arecales; family Arecaceae; genus Cocos; species Cocos nucifera. The sequence goes on along the minus strand of QRFJ01000026.1, from coordinate 3,292,622 downwards.
TCTTCGATACGCCGGCTCATTTCTAAGAGCCTTTGATCCAGGAGATCTTCGCGATCTTTGATCCCCAAGGTTTTCTTGCAGTAAGGGTGCGAAGCCTCTCCCCGGGTTGAGCCGTGATCCGAGCAGAGGCTCTTCGCCGGTTGCCCTTCTCTTTCGGGGACTGGAGGTCGGGTAGCCCACATCGATCGCCCCTGGATTGGACCCCAGGGCTCTGGGGAATCCCGCGCCGATCTAGCGGGTGCCGGGGTCCGCGAATGCATGGCCTGCACCGCCTGCACTGCTTCCGTCAGATCACGGACCTACTGGATAAGCAGGTTGAACTGTTCCGCATCCACCGTGGCTACAGGGTGAGCCCGGGTTGCCTGGGCTGGAGCGGGAGCAGACGGGCCCGAACGGGATCGGGCCGCGAAAGCCGCCGATCGTCGGGTTGAGGCTCTTCTGAGGGGCATTTCTTTTTGAAAAGGGATCCTGAAGCGGAAGAGGAGAGGTCCGGAGCGGAAGAGGAGATCGTCGCCGAGCACTCCTTTAAGAACAAGGGGACCTCGGAGGTTCAGGGCCCTCCTTCTAGCGCCAATCTATTGGTGCAGAAATCCGTCTTCGCCGGAGGTCGCCGTCGGGGACCTGCAAAACGAAGTCCCATCCGGAACCGGTGGGGGGTGGCTCCGGCAGGACCCTCCGACGGTCAAGTTAATTTTCAGCCAACAGGAATGGAGTGCTCGAAATCAGTTTCGGAGCTTAGAGATGAGGTGGAGAGCTTAGAGAGTCGAGAGTTCCGAGAGCTTAGTCATGGCGTATCTGGAGGGATCCTTTTATAGCGGAGCTTAGTTGATGGTGACGGCCATGCCGTCTGGCAGAGAGTCGTCGGGCGGCATGGAGTTCGATACGGAGAGGATGGCGTCGTCCGGTGGATCGTGGGAGCCATACTGGCAAGTCGTGGGCCGCATGGAGTCCGGTACGGAGAGGAAGGCATCGTCCGGTGGATCGTGGGAGCCATACTGGCAAGTCGCGGGCCGCAAGGAGTCCAGTACGGAGAGTAAGGCGTCGTCTGGTCTTGCGACAGTTCGTCCAGAGGAGTTTGGACTTGTAGGAGAGTTCGGCTGAAGGAGGAACCCGGGAGGAGCTCGGCCGCTGAGAGGTTCGTGGGAGCTCGGATGGCCGAACGGACGTCTGGGAGGAGTCCGTCTCTTGAAGAAGTCCTGCCGCTTGGAGTCCAAGGAGCTCGGCCATCAGGAAGTTCGGCCGGCGGTGGGAGTTCGGCCCAAAGCCTGGACACTGGGGAGTTCGGCCGCTAGACAGTCCGATCGGCTGAAGGAGTTCGGCCGTGGGGAGTTTGAAGGAGTTCGGCCGCCAAGAAAGTTCGGTCTCGATGCTGGGAGTCCGGAAGAAGCTTGGAAGCTGACTAGTTCGGCCTGCTGGAAGAAGCTCGGCCGTTGGGAGTTCGGCTGAAGCCCATCTGCCGGAGCTCTTCTGCGGCTACTGGTTACATTATGCTGAGCGTCGGGCCGGACTTCGATAGGAGCGGGATTTATCCCCAACAATGACCATATTCTATTTCAAATTTGGAGCGTGACAATGTTTCTCATAGATTTTTCCTTATTATGTGCTACTGCAACATAAACTCATAATGACATAGCCAGATGCAAACTCCTTAGCACCTAATATCCTCATTAAATCTTAATTCCAAGAATCCTCATTAAAATCTAATATCCAAATATCATATCCTATCAAAATTTAGCTATGATTAATTTAAAAATAAAAATCCTAAATCCCAACATCTTCATAAAGCTGGCCATATGAAAGTGCAAGACGTCTCGATCGATTCGACCTAGGGTATCTAACTAATCAACTATAAATCAAGAGTGATACTAAGATATTAGGATGCAAGATATGGTGAAATCTAGTGCTATCGTTTGAATGGAGTGGAGATCGGTATATGCCATTCGACAGTCATGGATCAGGATCTTCTTCATTAAGATTGGATTAAAATCATTAAAGGAAGATCTTTACTATATCAAACAATCCTAGATAGACAATGAAAAGAGAAATAATTTAGAGAGAGAAATCTGTAGAGAATGTAGAAAAAGTCGGAAGAGAACATAAGGAGAGAAAAGGAGAGAGAAACTCTTCTTCTTCTTTTTTTTCTTTCTTTTTTTTTCCTTCTCTTATTTCCTTGGTTCCCGACAAAACAAAGGACTTATGTTCCCATCTTTTCCAAAACGAGGGCCCCAGCTTGTGGTGGCTATGGCTGGCAGCGGCAGTGCAATCGGAGTTCCTAGATCGGCGGTTTGTGGCAACGATCAACACCAAAGAATCTAAAATAAATTATAAAAAATCAAGAAAAATAGGAGGCTTTGTTCTTCAAAAAAAATTTGGCACTAATTGGCCCAAAATCTGAGCTCCAAGTGGATTAGGCCCAGTACTCGCTAGCCAAGTCGGGCTGAGTCATCACAATCTCAAACTCAAGAAAACCACACCCCCACCTCATAAGAACCCAAATAGGAGGAGAAAGTGGAATCGAATCGAAGGAGAACGGTACCTAAGAAGAGCTCCATAAGTTTAGGGTTTTGTGGCGTTATTAGTTGATAAGGTCCACTTCAAAGATTAGTGAGAAACTATGGTGTAAAAAGGGAGAGGAAAGGAAGAGATGAGGTCTTATAAAAAGAGGGTTTTGGGGCTGGCCATCATTAAGGTTTGGAATGATCTTGATCATTAAACTTGGAATGCATCTGTTTCCTTTGGCTCTTTTGGAACAATCTAGAATGGTCCATATTTTTGGATTACGGCCAATTACCACACCTAGCATAAAGTGGTGGAAATCAACTTAGATTCATCCTATTGTTGTCACAATCTGACCTGCTAGGATCATCTAGAAAGCATTGTTTAATGCGCATGATGGAATACGATCTATCTTAAAGCCATGGATCTGCATACAAACAAAATGAAAAAGCTTATCAGATTAGACACCTATATCAGATTGGACTTTGGAATAATAGTAAAAAAAAATACTAGATGATCAATGTGGTATTACCCAGTGTTTGATTAAGTTGAAGATGGTCAGCCTAAATCAAATCTGGCCGATCTGGAGATGGTCAACTTGGATATGATGTGATCAATGTCTAACCGAACTAGAAATGATCGGATCTGATCGACATCTAACCAATTTAGAGATGGTTGCAACTGATCAACACCTAGCCAATCTAGAGATGGTTTGGTTATAGTGATGCTGTAGTGAATGCTGACGGCTAGATCGATGTAATTGATGCCGATATTTATAGTGATGAAGCAACCTAAGTAAATGGCGATGTAGAATGATGAGGGCATGATTGTGGGTGACAACGTCGACAAAATTGAATTGAAGATCATGGTCATGTCTTTATTTTTCATCTCAATGACTGTGAATATTCTTCTATCCTATTAGAGAGTAAATTTATTTATTTTTCATCTCAACGACCGTGAGTATTCTCCTATCCTATTAGAGAGTAAATTTGTTGGCATTTGTTGGCATCATGGACGAAAGAAATGGAGAGAGTTTCTTTAGGCTTCGGATGCTCGTAGGTGAGAGAGCCCCAAATCGAGTAGATGGTAAAGATCTTTACCATTTGAAGATGAGAGAATAAATTCGTAACCATCCCCTCCTCTTTCCTAGTTTGCTTGTACTTGTTCATGCTGGAGCTATTCGCCGTGGCTGTCTTTCATCTGCTTGGAGGGTCTCCACCCCTAGTTTTTCTCGCGGTCTGATGGTAGAATAGTACCCTCCTACTACCCCTTTTTTTTTCTTCCCTCCTTATAACCACCCTTTCCCTCTTGTGTTCACCCCACACAACTTCCAAGCCTTGCATGTCAGCATCTCAAACACTCCAGGCCTCTTCTTTCCTTCCATCCCTCCCAATCTGCTCATCACCACGGCCTTCTCAAAGCATACCACTCCACTCCCATTTCCCTCCACCCCATCCACCACCAGTTGACCACCCAGTGAAGCCATCATCAATCCATGCATCCACCTCCCCCAACCTTCTCCCCACCTCCCCATTCTAAACAACACAAACCTCCTTGGCATCTTGCACTGCTGCTTCTACCATCCATGCGAAGAAGGGCGATGCAGCAGCGAGCCCATGCCAAGGGTCCTCGTAGTCATGGAAGCTGCCAGCTGCAAAACAACAGGCCACAAGCAAGGGTCATGTTAAACGGGAAGGCATTTTCAGGCAACGCGAGAACAAAAGACGGAGCATCCGGGCTGATCTGGCCTCACCAAATATTACCAAGAACTCCTCAGAACTTGAAATGCACATCTCCTGCTCCACAAGTTCACATAGTGCGACATGAAAGTTACTTTCTAATAATACTACTTTGATGGTATTTAATTGAGACTCAATCATGAAACTCCATACCAACCTTACCAAACTTACCATGATCAATCTTCATCCAAATAAAAATAGATATCTAGATGATACCTGGAAGGAAGCTCCAGCTTAACAACTCCCTGCAAAACTGAGTTGTTGATGAGACGACAACATTTAGCATGTTATTTACTTCCAATACCAAGCTAGAGAGAGCACACTTCCCGCCAATAAAAGAAAGTAATCAAGAAATCTCTGAAATTCCACCACAACAATTCTCCTTGGATATCAGTAAGATAATGTTGTACGGAAGACACGGTAGAACAAACATTTCGTAAAACACATTCACAACTGTTACATATGAGAACGATAAGTTGAACCTAAGAAATGGCCGATGTACCAACAGTGAAACGTGGAGCCAGAATGGGAGAAATGGATAGAGAACAATACTGGTGACCCAATAACAGATACAGAACCAAAACAATCTCCACGTCATGCCTCAGTAGGAGGCCTTAGCCTTATCACCTTTCGGATCCTATCCTTGTCTGAGTTCTCCAGCATCCCCTTGACAACACCAAACAAAATAAAGCCGAAATGTTAGAACAAACATGCTAGTCAAAGCAGAACCGCACTTGAAATAAGAATCAGTTATCCAAGATGCACGTTTCTGCCAAAAGAACGAGTAGAAAACTTAGTGATCAAATAAAGACTAATTTGTTTCATTAATTAAGGAGTTTCAATTTTCGATTAAGCCAAATTTAAGAGGATTTTTGCCAGATGTTTGATAGACAGCTGAAATGAACATGACATGAAAGGTCAGCTACATGCTTGAAAGCAAAGTTCAGGCTATTGGCATCTTGGAATCGAGAATGTTAGATCAGCCATTTGAAAGATAAAATGATTGATGGTTGCCATACCGTCCAAACAATTTCATCAAGACAAAGGCATATCTTTCCATATTTGTCGAGGAACAGGCGCTCAGTTGGAGGTTTTCCGCAAACATCCTTCACTGTTGATGTGATTACAAAGATCACTTCTGCCACTTGAACACAACCAAACACAAGGAAGAACATAAACATGAGTTCACACTGCGGAGGTTTCTCTTTTTGTAAAACAAAAGTCAACTCCATAGAGGTTGATTGCATTTCATAAAGCAACCAAAGTCCAAACACTCACAAGCAAGTTCATCATACTCATCCTTGCCCACAACATAAATGCAGACATCTCCAAGCACGGTGTATACAATATACACAGACCTGAAAGTGGAAAAAGATAAAACTATGGTGGGTAAATGTTCAAAATTAAGTAGACTCTGTTATACACTTCATTAAATCCTACAAACTAGCTGCCATGCACCTGCCAAGAGTGCCAGATATGAGATAAAACATCAAGGATGGAAAGCAAGACTTCTAAATTAAGGAAATAACGTGCCACTATCAGAAAATACTATCCATTTGGAAGATGCAGAAATAATTAACAAATTAAGAGTTTTAGTCCTGCCCTGCAGAAGAGTCCACCAGTTTCAGTTTTCAGACAGCATGTTATGAGCCAATATCCCTGAGCCGGTAAACACCCCCCCTCCCCAACCCCAAACCCAGAGAGAGAGAGAGAGAGAGAGAGAGAGAGAGAGAGAGAAATAAAGCAGGATAGAAGAAGGAGAAACCCAATCAAATGACATACAACATATCCAATCAAACAACACAAAACATAATTAATCAAATGACATATAGCCTCGTATCCTTCAATATTAATGTGACAAGTCAACCCCATGATAAGACAGCTTTTAAACAAATAATAAAGTTTACCAAAAAAGAAATAATATATTTCAAGCTATGTTACGACTTTAAGACAATCACTATATTCATTAAAAGAAACCCAACTGACAAATTAGATAGCTATAGAAAACCCAATCAAACGACATACAGCATTCCCAAACAAATGACATACAACACGATATCCTTCAGCATTAATGCGACAATTCAACCCCATGATATGGCAGCTTTAAGAGATAAAAAAATTTCAAGTTATGTTATCACTCAAAGAAAAATGACCACATTTCATGAAAAGAAACTCGAAATGAAAAATTAGGAAGCTGTACATACTATATATGATTGGCATTTTATACCTGGTAAGAAAAGGGACTACCTTTTCCTGCCACCAAGACAGAATCTAGATGTTTCAAATATAACATAAAGAGCCACATAGACCGGCCATGACGCATTGGCTGCATATGAGGTGTTAAATCCACTATACTCAAGACACTTCAAGGACAAGACAACAAATACACATTGTTGACGTAGAAACTAGTCGTCGCCGGAGTCCGCTTGAGTGGAGGCCGATGAGGTCGCCACTGGGAACCTGCAAAACAAAGTTCCATCCGGAGCCGGTGGAGGGGTGGCTCTGGCAGGACCCTCCGACGATCAAGTCAGCTCTGGCCAATAGGAATAGAGTGCTCGGAATGAGTTCCGGAACTTGGAGAAGAAGAGGAGAGCTTAGAGATCAGAGAGATTAGAGTTAGCGTATCTGAAGGGTCCTTTATAAGCGGAGCTTAGTTGATGGTGATGGTCATACCGCCGCATGGAGTTCGGCATGGAGAGGAAGGCGTTGTCAGGTGGATGGTGACAGCCATACTGACAAATCGTGGGCCGCATGGAGTTCGGTACGGAGAGAAAGGCGCCATCAGACGGATGCTGACAGCCATACTGGCAGGTCGTGGGCCACATGGGGCTAGTTACGGAGAGAGTGGTATCGCCAGTAGTGGCGGCCATACCGTCCGGTCTCGTTGTTCGTCTAGAGAAGTTCGGACTTGTAGGAGAGTTCGGCTGAAGGGAACGCTCGGAAGGAGTTCGGCTGTAGAGAAGTTCGGAGGAGCTCGGCCGGCTGAAGGGACGGCCGCTTGGGGAGTTCGGCCGAGGGACGACCGCTGAGGAGTTCGGGCGCTAGGGGATTCCGTTAAAGCCCGACCGCTTGGAGTCCAAGGAGCTCGGCCGCTAAGCAGTTCAACCGGCTGAACGGGTTCGAAGGAGCTCGGACGCTAGGAGTTCGAGGAGCTCGGCCGCTAAGCAGTTCGACCGGCTGTAGGAGTTCGGTCCTGACGAAGGGAGTCCGAAAAAGCTCGGCGGCTGAGGAGTCCGAAGGAGCTCGACGGTTGAGGAGTTCGAAGGAGCTCGGCGGTCGAGGAGTCCGAAGGAGCTCGGCAGCTAAATAGCTCGGCCGGCTGAACGGGTTAGAAGAAGCTCGGGCGCTGGGGGTTCGGCTGAAGCCCGTCTGCTGAAGCTCTTCTGCGGCTACTGGTTGCGTTAGGCTGAGCATCGAGCTAGACTTCGACGGGAGCGAGATTTATCCCCAACACTAGCCTCCCCCACTCTCGAGTTCGAAAATCGAAGGAAGAAAGTGCAGAAAAGGCGACTGTCGAAGTCTTCCTCTGAGCTCCGTGCTAGTCTAGGTCGAAGCTCGAGGGAGATCTCACCTCCAGCTAAAGTTGATATCGAAGTTGAAGCCCGGGGAAGATCCCATCTCCAACCGAGGTTGAGGGGGACTTCGTCCGCTGCGATCGAAGCCGAAGGTTGTGCTCCTCGGGGGTGACATTATCTCCTCCAGCCGAGGTCGATGCGGACGCTTGGGAGAGATCTGATCTCAGGGCGAGGTTGTCTCCGATCTTATCTCTGACCAAGGTGGAAGTTGAAGCTCTCCAGTCGAGATTTACACGGTTGCTTTCTCTAGCCGAGGTCGAAGTTGAAGCTCTCCAGCCGAGGTTGACATGGTAGCTTTCTCTAGTCGAGGTTGTACCGGGCACTCGGGGGAGATCTTATCTCCTGCGGCCGAGCTTTCCTCGGGAGAGATCTTATCTCTAGCCGAGGTTGTCCACGGTCGCTCGGGAGAGATTTTACCTCGAGTCGAGGTTGTTGCTCGCGTTAGGACGAGGTCATCCTCCTGTTCCTAACGGACTGTAGGAGCACGTACGGACCGTCGTTCGAGCCTCTCCCCCCATCTCATCTAAGGTGAACGAGGCCTTCGACTTTGCTCGCGTTAGGACGAGGTTCTCCTCCTGTTCCTAACGGGCTGTGGGGGCACATGGGGACCGTCGTCCGAGCCTCTCCCCCCATCTCGTCTAAGGTGAACGAGGCCTTCGACTTTGCTCGCGTTAGGACGAGGTTCTCCTCCTGTTCCTAACGGGCTGTGGGGGCACATGCGGACCGTCGTCCGAGCCTCTCCCCCCATCTCGTCTAAGGTGAACGAGGCCTTCGACTTTGCTCGCGTTAGGACGAGGTTCTCCTCCTGTTCCTAACGGGCTGTGGGGGCACATACGGACCGTCGTCCGTGCCTCTCCCCCCATCTCGTCTAAGGTGAACGCCTTCGACTTTGCTCCGTTAGGACGAGGTCCTCCTGTTTTCTCTGTGGGGGCCGTCCGAATCTCGTCTAAGGTGAACGAGGCCTTCGACTTTGCTCGCATTAGGACGAGGTCTCCTCCTGTTCCTAACGGACTGTGGGGGCACATGCGGACCGTCGTCCGAGCCTCTTCCCCCATCTCGTCTAAGGTAAACGAGGCCTTCGACTTTGCTCGCGTTAGGACGAGGTCCTCCTCATGTTTCTAACGGACTGTGGGGGCACATGCAGACCGTCATCCGAGCCTCTCCCTCCATCTCGTCTAAGGTGAGCGAGGCCTTCGACTTTGCTCGCGTTAGGACGAGGTCCTCCTCCTGTTCTTAATGGACTACTTTTGCTCATTCCTTTCCTATTCTTTATTGCTAGAAATCAATAATGCAGAGCAAAAGAGTTTTTTTTTTTTTTAAAAGAAAGTCTATCGATAATACATTCTCAAATTTTCTGAGTTCCACGGTCAGGGAAGCACTATCCCTCCGAGTTTCTTTAGACGGTAAGTTTCGGATCAGACGACCTCCGTCACCTCATACGGGCCTTCCCAGTTTGGGGCGAGCTTCCCTCGATTCTGAGGCTGAGCGACAGCGGCTCGCCGCAGCAGCAAGTCTCCCGCTCTGAACGTCTTGTTTTTAACCCTGGAGTTATAGTACCGAGCCACCTTCTGTTTGTAGGCTGCCATCCGGACGCAGGCTTCCTTCCTCTTTTCTTTCAGAAGGTCAAGGTTGACTCTAAGGTCCTGGGGGTTGTGCCGCTCATTGAAGCTCACGACTCGCGCAGATGGGAGCTTAAGCTCGACCGGGATAACTGCCTCAGTACCGAAGGCCAAGGCGAAGGGCGTTTCTTCGATTAGCACCCTCTGGGTAGTCCGGTATGCCCAGAGGACGTGGTAGAGTTTGTCCACCGAGGTCCCTTTTACCCTATCGAGTCTCGCTTTGATTCCTTGTAGCAGGGTCTGATTGGTTATCTCAGCTTTCCCATTGGCCTGCGGGTGAGCCACCGATGTGAAGCGATGGAAGATGTTTAGTCCTTCGCAGAACTCAGCGAGCCTCGCCCCGGCGAACTGCCGCCCATTGTCGGTTATGAGGGTTCGGAGCAGGTCGAACCGGCAGACTAGTGACCTCCAGATGAAGTCCTGCACCTTAGCCTCGGTAATCTTCGCGAGTGGTTCGGCTTCGACCCACTTGGTGAAGTAGTCGATCGCGGCCAAGAGGAACTTCCGCTGCCCAGGCGCCGTTGGGAAGGAGCCGAGTATATCCATCCCCCACTGCGCAAATAGCCAGGGTGAGCTGAGCGGAGTGAGTTCGGATGCCGGCTGCCTCTGTACGCTGGCGTTCTTCTGACAGCGGTCGCACCTCTTTACGTATTCCACGGAATCGCGAAACAAGATCGGCCAGTAGTACCCCTGCCGGAGAAGTTTTTTCGATAGAGACCTGGCTCCTACGTGACTTCCGCAGAGTCCTTCGTGCACATCCCGTAGCGCGAGGGCGGCCTCCGAAGGTCAGAGACATCTTAGTAACGGGAGGGAGTACGACCTCTTATACAACCTGCCTTCGTATAGAACGTAGCGGAAGGCCTGATTCCTGAGCTTCCAAGCTTCTTTCGGATCGTGAGGAAGGACCCCCTCCCTGAGGTAATGACCAGCGGATCGATCCAGCTTGGCTCGAATTCCGTCTGCAGGACGACCTGAGGCTCCTCCGGGGTTGGGTACTTCAGGGTCTCCAGAAATACTCCTCTGGGCAGTTCGGACGGGGCAGAGGTGGCCAATCTGGAAAGAAGATCGGCTCTTACATTTTCCGCCCTCGGAATATGTTGAATGCCGAAGCTGTCGAAGGCCGGAGTCAAATCCCTCACCTTTCCGAGGTATCTCACCATGCTTTCCTCCCGTGCCTCATAACTGCCGTTGACTTGGCCGACCATCAGTTGGGAATCGCTATAGATTTGAAGCCGATCCACCTTTAATTTCCTTGCTATCTTTAATCCGACGATCAACGCTTCATATTCGGCCCCATTATTGGTCACAGAGAACTCGAAGCGTAGCGCGTACTCGGCGATGACTCCCTCGGAGCTGACTAGGACCAGCCCGGCACCAGCTCCAGCGGAGCTGGACGAACCATCCACGTGCAGGGCCCAGGAGTCTTCGGGGAGGTCGGCGCTTTCCTCGGGGAGGTCCGACCGCGGCAGCTCGACTTCGTCTAGGCCCGGTTCCGCTTTGGTGTCGGTCTCGGTCGGCCCAAGCTCGGCTTCGACTGGAATGATGCATTCCAGCACGAAATCCGCCAGTATCTAGGCCTTGATTGACGGCCTGGGTCGGTAGTTGATGTCGAACTCCGTGAGTTCGATCGCCTACTTTGTGATTCTTCCAGAAGCGTTTACCCGATGAAGGACTTCTTTTATTGGTTGGTCCGTGAGGACCGTTACGGTGTGCTCCTGAAAATAAGATCGGAGCCGCCTGGCGACAATTAGGAGAGAGTAAGTTAGTTTTTCCAGTCTAGAGTACTTGGTCTCCGCGTCCCTCAGGACTCGATTGATGTAGTAGATCGGCCGTTGCACCTCTTCGCTTCTTCCTTAATCAGCACCGCCGCCAGGGCCACTGGGGAGACAGCTAGATAAAGAAATTGTTGGGGATAAATCCCGCTCCTGCCAAAGTCAAGTTCGATCCCAGCCTGTTGTGGTCAATGCGGAAGAACTTCAGCGGACGCGTCCTAGCTAAACTACTACATCCGGCCGAGCTTCTCAGCGGCTGAGCCTCAGCCGAAGTCTTTCAACCAACCGAACTATCAAGCGGCCGAGCTTCAGATTCTTAGCGGCCGAACTACTTATTGCCCGAGCCCCTTTGGACTCCGAGCGGCCGGGCTTCGGCCGAGACCCCGGCGACCGAGCTTGTTTCAACCCTCTTAGCGGTCGAGCTCCCCGAACTCCTGTCCAGCGGCCGAACTCCCCAGCGCCTAGGCTCCGGGCCGAACTCCTTCGGACTCCCAGCGTCCGGGCTTCAGCCAGACCCTTGCGGGAGCCGAACTTCCCCAAAACCTCCTCTCGGGCCGAGTTTCTACGGAAGCCGGACTCCCTATAGACTTCTTCGATGGACGAGCTTCTCAATGGCCGAACTCCTTATGATGGATTCCTGCAGGCAATCAATCTCGCTACGGTTACACGACAGTAATAACGATCGGCATTTATCAGCAATAACGATCGACAATAACGATCAGCATTTATCAGCAATAACGATCGACAATAACGACCGGCATTGATCAGGACGGTTACAATAAGCTCCCTCTATAAAAAGGACCCTCCGGATACCTTTACAACAGGTTCTGAAAATCCTTTTCTTCTCCTCTATACTCTATCAAGCACTCCATTCCTGTTGACAGGAACTAACTTGAGCGTCGGAGGGTCTTCCGGAGCCACACCCACCGGTTCCGAGCGAGACTTTATTTTGCAGGTCCCCGGCGGCAGCCTCTTCGGCCTCAACTCCGACGATGACAAGTTTCTGCGTCAACAGATTGGCGCTAGAGGAAGGGCCTACCGGCGAAGATTTCCTTCTTAAAGGAAGCCGGTGTTCCTTTGTTCTTAAAGGAGTGCTCGAGAGACTTTTCTTTCTTTTCTTTTTTTTAATTCAAATCCCCTTCCAAAGAGAAAAGATGCCCCCCAGGAGAGCCTCCACTCGGAGATCGGCGGCCTCCGCGGCCCGATCTCGTTCGAGTCCATCCGCTCCAGCTCCAGCCCCAGTGACTCAGGCTCATTCTGCAACTCGGCGATCGGCGGCCTCCGCGGCCCGATCCCGTCCAGGTCCGTCCGCTACCGCTCCAGTCCCGGCAATCCAGGCCGCGGTAGACGCTGAACAGTTCAACCTGCTCGTCCAGCAGGTTCGTGGCCTCACCGAGGCCGTTCAAGCGGTGCAGGCCATGCACCAGCAAGCCGCCGTACCAGTCCAACCGATTCTGGATCCTCCGGAGCCGCGTTGTCCAGTCCAGAGGCAATCGACATGGGCTACCCGACCTCCAATTCCCGGAAAAAGGAAAGCAACGGAAGGAGAGCCCTTGTTCGGACCGCAGCTCGTCCCAGGGAGAAGCTTTTCATCCGATCAGCAAGAAGACTTTAGAAATGAGAGACCATGAAGATCTCCTGGATAGAAGGCTCTTGGAAATGAGTCGTCGGATCGAAGAACTCCGCCACGCTCCTCCCTCATATGGTAATGAGATCCGAACCGACCCTCCATTCTCACAGAAAATTATGCAAGAACCAGTCCCGCCGAACTTCAAACTCCCACAGTTTGAGAGCTATGATGGGACCACTGACCCGGTCGACCACCTGGAAGCCTTCCGGACGACGATGTTGCTTCATGGCGCGCCAGACGCCATCCTGTGCCGGGCTTTTCCCTCTACTCTTAAAGGAGCCGCCAGAAACTGGTATTCGGCACTCAAGCCGAGTACCATCCTGTCATTCGACCAAATGAGTCAACAGTTCGCGGCCCACTTCGTCAGTAGTCGGCGTCCACGCCGAAGCTCAGACTCCTTAATGGCCATCAGGCAGAGAGAAGGGGAATCCATCCGGGCTTTCATTTTTCGGTTTAATACCGCTGCGTTAGAAGTCCGAGACCTGGATCAATCGGTCGCCATGGCCGCGCTCAAGAGCGGCCTTCAGAAAAATGACCTATTGTTCTCCCTGGAAAAAAAAGTATCCCAGGGACTTTGCCGATATGTTGGCTCGGGCCGAAAGTTATGCCCGGGCAGAGGAGGCCTTCGAAGCTAAGGATGGTGAAATCGGTGGTAAACGGCTGATCGGCAGGCTGGATAGACCCTCCGAAGAAAGGAAGCGAATTGAAGCTCGGCCACGCTCCAGGACTCCCCCTGGTCGCGAGCAAGTTCGGATTCCCCCTCAAGCTCGGAAGCGGGGAAGCTCTGACGGAAGGACGCGCCGAAGTTCTCCTCAACGCCGAAGTTCTCCTCAGCGCCGAAGTTCTCCCCGCCTACGACGATTTCACAACTACACCCCCCTAAACACCCCGAAGACTCAAGTTCTGATGGAGATCCGGGAACGGCTTCCAAGACCAGAAAGAATGCGCTCTCACCCTTACAAGCGTAATCCCAACAAGTTCTGCCTCTACCATCGCGATCACGGTCATGACACGGAGGAGTGCATTCAACTCCAGGACGAGATCGAAGAGCTCGTCAGGCGAGGCAGACTAAGTCGGTTTCTTCGAAGGCGGCCCGAGGGGGCGGAAGATCGGCCAAGAACGCTAACGCCAAGCGGGGAAAACCAACAAGAAGACCGGCCACCCGTTGGCGTCATCAACACTATCTTAGGGGGATCTCAGCAAAAGAAAACCAGCAGGCTTGAAGGATCGATGAAGAAACGGAAGATCTCGGAGCCTATAGTCTTCACCGAGGAGGATGGTCAGGGAATCCAACTTCCGCATAATGATGCGGTTGTAGTTTCGTTGAATATTGCTGACTACGATGTACGCCGCATCCTCGTAGATAATGGAAGCTCGGCTGATGTATTGTTCTACGGTGCCTTCTTGAAAATGTCCCTACCTGATGATCGATTGAGCTCGGTGAATTCTCCGCTAGTTGGATTTGCTGGCAACACCGTACCAGTCGAAGGTATCATAACTTTGACCGTAACAGCAGGGCAGTACCCAAAGCAGGCCAAAGCTCAGGTCGACTTCCTAGTCGTAAAGACGCCGTCCGCCTATAATGCTATCCTTGGTCGACCTGGTTTAAATGCCCTTCGGGCAGTTCGTGTCGACTTATTACTTAAAGATGAAGTTCCCTACGAACTATGGGGTTGGAGAAGTCAGAGGAGACCAGACCCTAGCAAAGTATTGTTACTCAATCGCCTTGTATAAGGGAGATCAGCCCGACCCTGTCTGGTTGACGGACTGGATGTCCGTGACGACCTCGCTGAGGAACGAGCTGAGCCTGCAGAGGACCTCGTCTCTGTGTCATTAAATGATGGAAAATCAGACCATGTGGTGCAGATCGGCTCCAACCTGGCAACCGAGGTTCGGGAGCAACTCGTCGCTTTTCTCAGAAGGAACGCAGACGTCTTCGCTTGGACTCCAGCAGATATGCCAGGAATCGACGCCGAGGTCATGGAACATCGGCTGGCCGTTGACTCGAAACACCGGCCGGTAAGAGAAAAACTACGCCAACATGCCCCGGAGAGGCAGAAAGCGATCGCTGAAGAGGTAGATAAACTCCTTAAAGCCAATCTAATCCGGGAAGTTCATTACCCGACTTGGGTTTCGAACGTGGTTCTTGTCAAGAAAGCAAACAACAAGTGGAGGATGTGTGTCGACTTCAAAAAGCTAAACAAGGCTTGTCCAAAGGATAGTTACCCCTTGCCCAGGATCGATCAGTTGGTAGATGCAACCTCGGGTCATGAGCTCCTCAGCTTTATGGACGCCTTTTCTGGTTATAACCAGATACGTATGGCGCCTGAAGACGAAGAAAAAACAGCCTTCATCACTAGCCGAGGTCTTTACTGCTATAAGGTCATGCCTTTTGGACTCAAGAATGCGGGAGCAACATACCAACGTTTAGTCAACAAAATTTTCAAGGAGCAGATCGGCCGCAACATGGAGGTGTACGTGGATGATATGCTCGTCAAAAGCCGAGCTTCAGCTGACCATCTGGCCGACCTTGAAGAGACCTTCAATGCATTGAGGAAGCATAAGATGAGACTGAACCCTACCAAATGCGCCTTTGGCGTAACCTCTGAAAAATTTCTTGGGTTCATGGTGTCGAGACGTGGAATTGAGGCAAACCCCCTGAAAATCCGAGCTATTCAAGAAATGACCACTCCAAAGATAATTAAAGAAGTTCAGCGCTTGGCCGGAAAGGGTGGCATCCCTAAATCGCTTCGTCTCGAGGTCGGCTGAACGTTGCTTGCCCTTCTTCGAGGTTCTCAGGCGACCAAAGGACTTCAGCTGGACGGCAGAGTGTCAACAAGCATTTGAGGAACTCAAAAATTACCTCGGCACGCCCCCTCTGCTGGCAAAACCTGAACCTGGGGAAGAGTTGTTCTTGTATTTAGCTGTCTCCTCGGTGGCCCTGGCGGCGGTTCTCGTTAGGGAAGAAGCAAAAACACAACGCCCGATCTATTACGTGAGCCGAGTCCTAAGGGACGCGGAGACCAGATACTCCCGGATAGAAAAATTATCTTACTGTCTCGTAATTGCCGCCAGGAGGCTCCGACCTTACTTTCAGGAGCACACCATAACGGTCCTCACGGACCAACCAATAAAAGCAGTTCTCCACCGAGCAGACGCTTCCGGAAGAATCGCAAAATGGGCAATGGAGCTCACGGAGTTCGACATCAACTATCAGCCCAGGCCATCAATCAAAGCCCAGGTACTGGCGGATTTTGTATTAGAATGCACTATTCCGGACGAAGCCGAACTTGAATCAAGCAAGACAAATACAGAGGCGAGATCGAGCCTTGACGAAGTCGAACCATCACAGCCGAACTTCCCAAAGGAAAGGGCCGACCTCTCTGAAGGCTTCTGGATTCTACACGTGGATGGTTCTTCCAACTCCATTGGAGCTGGTGCAGGGCTAGTCTTGGTCAGCCCCGAGGGAGTTGTCGCCGAGTTCGCGCTGCGCTTCGAGTTTTCCGCTACCAACAACGAAGCCGAATACGAAGCACTGATTGCGGGATTAAGAATAGCAAAGGAGCTAAAAGTAGATCGGCTTCGAGTCTACAGTGATTCCCGATTAGTGGTCGGTCAAGGTTGACGGCAACTTTGAAGCAAGAGAAGAGAGCATGGCGAGATACCTCGGGAAAGTGAAAGAGTTTAACCCCGGCCTTTGATAATTTCGTCATTCAACATATCCCAAGGACAGAAAATGCGAGAGCCGATTTTCTCTCCAAACTGGCCACTTCGGCTCCAGCCGAACTACCCAAAGAAGTGTTTCAGGAAACTCTGAAGTACCCAACCACGGAAGAACCTCAGGATGTCCTACAGACGGAATTCGAGCCCAGCTGGATTGACCCACTGGTCACCTACCTTAAAGAGGGGGTTCTTCCTCATGACCGAAAAGAAGCTCGAAAACTCAAAAATCAGGCCTCCCGTTACGTCTTATACGAAGGCCAGTTGTACAAAAGGTCGTACTCCCTTCCATTGTTGAGATGCCTTCGACCTTCAGAAGCTAATATTGCACTATGGGATGTGCACGAAGGACTTTGCGGAAGCCATTTAGGAGCAAGGTCTTTGTCGCTAAAGCTACTTCGGCAAGGGTATTATTGGCCGACCTTATTTCGCGATTCTGTGGAATACGTAAAGAGGTGCGACCGCTGCCAGAAAAATGCTAGTGTGCAGAGACGGCCGGCATCCGAACTCACTCCGCTTAATTCACCCTGGCCGTTTGCGCAATGGGGAATGGACATACTCGGCCCCTTTCCGACAGCGTCGGGACAGCGGAAGTTCCTCTTGGTCGCGATTGACTACTTTACCAAGTGGGTCGAAGCTGAACCACTCGCGAAAATTACCGAGGCCAAAGTACAGGACTTTGTTTGGAAGTCACTAGTTTGTCGGTTCGGCCTGCCCCGAACCCTTATAACCGACAATGGGCGACAATTCGCCGGGGCTAGGTTCGCAGAGTTTTGTGAAGGATTAAACATCTCCCAGCGCTTCACTTCTGTGGCTCATCCGCAGACCAATGGGGAAGCTGAGATAACCAACCGGACCTTGCTACAGGGAATCAAAACGAGGCTAGATAAGGCAAAAGGGGCCTGGGTAGACGAACTCTACCATGTCCTCTGGGCGTACCGAACTA
>QRFJ01000026.1:3218626-3274125 GCA_006176705.1 Cocos nucifera | reverse complement strand
TTTCATTTTTTCGGTTTAATACCGCTGCGTTAGAAGTCCGAGACCTGGATCAATCGGTCGCCATGGCCGCGCTCAAGAGCGGCCTTCAGAAAAATGACCTATTGTTCTCCCTGGAAAAAAAGTATCCCAGGGACTTTGCCGATATGTTGGCTCGGGCCGAAAGTTATGCCCGGGCAGAGGAGGCCTTCGAAGCTAAGGATGGTGAAATCGGTGGTAAACGGCTGATCGGCAGGCTGGATAGACCCTCCGAAGAAAGGAAGCGAATTGAAGCTCGGCCACGCTCCAGGACTCCCCCTGGTCGCGAGCAAGTTCGGATTCCCCCTCAAGCTCGGAAGCGGGGAAGCTCTGACGGAAGGACGCGCCGAAGTTCTCCTCAACGCCGAAGTTCTCCTCAGCGCCGAAGTTCTCCCCGCCTACGACGATTTCACAACTACACCCCCCTAAACACCCCGAAGACTCAAGTTCTGATGGAGATCCGGGAACGGCTTCCAAGACCAGAAAGAATGCGCTCTCACCCTTACAAGCGTAATCCCAACAAGTTCTGCCTCTACCATCGCGATCACGGTCATGACACGGAGGAGTGCATTCAACTCCAGGACGAGATCGAAGAGCTCGTCAGGCGAGGCAGACTAAGTCGGTTTCTTCGAAGGCGGCCCGAGGGGGTGGAAGATCGGCCAAGAACGCTAACGCCAAGCGGGGAAAACCAACAAGAAGACCGGCCACCCGTTGGCGTCATCAACACTATCTTAGGGGGATCTCAGCAAAAGGAAAACCAGCAGGCTTGAAGGATCGATGAAGAAACGGAAGATTCTCGGAGCCTATAGTCTTCACCGAGGAGGATGGTCAGGGAATCCAACTTCCGCATAATGATGCGGTTGTAGTTTCGTTGAATATTGCTGACTACGATGTACGCCGCATCCTCGTAGATAATGGAAGCTCGGCTGATGTATTGTTCTACGGTGCCTTCTTGAAAATGTCCCTACCTGATGATCGATTGAGCTCGGTGAATTCTCCGCTAGTTGGATTTGCTGGCAACACCGTACCAGTCGAAGGTATCATAACTTTGACCGTAACAGCAGGGCAGTACCCAAAGCAGGCCAAAGCTCAGGTCGACTTCCTAGTCGTAAAGACGCCGTCCGCCTATAATGCTATCCTTGGTCGACCTGGTTTAAATGCCCTTCGGGCAAGTTCGTGTCGACTTATTACTTAAAGATGAAGTTCCCTACGAACTATGGGGTTGGAGAAGTCAGAGGAGACCAGACCCTAGCAAAGTATTGTTACTCAATCGCCTTGTATAAGGGAGATCAGCCCGACTCCTGTCTGGTTGACGGACTGGATGTCCGTGACGACCTCGCTGAGGAACGAGCTGAGCCTGCAGAGGACCTCGTCTCTGTGTCATTAAATGATGGAAAATCAGACCATGTGGTGCAGATCGGCTCCAACCTGGCAACCGAGGTTCGGGAGCAACTCGTCGCTTTTCTCAGAAGGAACGCAGACGTCTTCGCTTGGACTCCAGCAGATATGCCAGGAATCGACGCCGAGGTCATGGAACATCGGCTGGCCGTTGACTCGAAACACCGGTCGGTAAGAGAAAAACTACGCCAACATGCCCCGGAGAGGCAGAAAGCGATCGCTGAAGAGGTAGATAAACTCCTTAAAGCCAATCTAATCCGGGAAGTTCATTACCCGACTTGGGTTTCGAACGTGGTTCTTGTCAAGAAAGCAAACAACAAGTGGAGGATGTGTGTCGACTTCAAAAAGCTAAACAAGGCTTGTCCAAAGGATAGTTACCCCTTGCCCAGGATCGATCAGTTGGTAGATGCAACCTCGGGTCATGAGCTCCTCAGCTTTATGGACGCCTTTTCTGGTTATAACCAGATACGTATGGCGCCTGAAGACGAAGAAAAAACAGCCTTCATCACTAGCCGAGGTCTTTACTGCTATAAGGTCATGCCTTTTGGACTCAAGAATGCGGGAGCAACATACCAACGTTTAGTCAACAAAATTTTCAAGGAGCAGATCGGCCGCAACATGGAGGTGTACGTGGATGATATGCTCGTCAAAAGCCGAGCTTCAGCTGACCATCTGGCCGACCTTGAAGAGACCTTCAATGCATTGAGGAAGCATAAGATGAGACTGAACCCTACCAAATGCGCCTTTGGCGTAACCTCTGGAAAAATTTCTTGGGTTCATGGTGTCGAGACGTGGAATTGAGGCAAACCCCCTGAAAATCCGAGCTATTCAAGAAATGACCACTCCAAAGATAATTAAAGAAGTTCAGCGCTTGGCCGGAAGGGTGGCATCCCTAAATCGCTTCGTCTCGAGGTCGGCTGAACGTTGCTTGCCCTTCTTCGAGGTTCTCAGGCGACCAAAGGACTTCAGCTGGACGGCAGAGTGTCAACAAGCATTTGAGGAACTCAAAAATTACCTCGGCACGCCCCCTCTGCTGGCAAAACCTGAACCTGGGGAAGAGTTGTTCTTGTATTTAGCTGTCTCCTCGGTGGCCCTGGCGGCGGTTCTCGTTAGGGAAGAAGCAAAAACACAACGCCCGATCTATTACGTGAGCCGAGTCCTAAGGGACGCGGAGACCAGATACACCCGGATAGAAAAATTATCTTACTGTCTCGTAATTGCCGCCAGGAGGCTCCGACCTTACTTTCAGGAGCACACCATAACGGTCCTCACGGACCAACCAATAAAAGCAGTTCTCCACCGAGCAGACGCTTCCGGAAGAATCGCAAAATGGGCAATGGAGCTCACGGAGTTCGACATCAACTATCAGCCCAGGCCATCAATCAAAGCCCAGGTACTGGCAGATTTTGTATTAGAATGCACTATTCCGGACGAAGCCGAACTTGAATCAAGCAAGACAAATACAGAGGCGAGATCGAGCCTTGATGAAGTCGAACCATCACAGCCGAACTTCCCAAAGGAAAGGGCCGACCTCTCTGAAGGCTTCTGGATTCTACACGTGGATGGTTCTTCCAACTCCATTGGAGCTGGTGCAGGGCTAGTCTTGGTCAGCCCCGAGGGAGTTGTCGCCGAGTTCGCGCTGCGCTTCGAGTTTTCCCGCTACCAACAACGAAGCCGAATACGAAGCGCTGATTGCGGGATTAAGAATAGCAAAGGAGCTACAAGTAGATCGGCTTCGAGTCTACAGCGATTCCCGATTAGTGGTCGGTCAGGTTGACGGCAACTTTGAAGCAAGAGAAGAGAGCATGGACGAGATACCTCGGGAAAGTGAAAAGTTTAACCCCGGCCTTTGATAATTTCGTCATTCAACATATCCCAAGGACAGAAAATGCGAGAGCCGATTTTCTCTCCAAACTGGCCACTTCGGCTCCAGCCGAACTACCCAAAGAAGTGTTTCAGGAAACTCTGAAGTACCCAACCACGGAAGAACCTCAGGATGTCCTACAGACGGAATTCGAGCCCAGCTGGATTGACCCACTGGTCACCTACCTTAAAGAGGGGGTTCTTCCCTCATGACCGAAAAGAAGCTCGAAAACTCAAAAATCAGGCCTCCCGTTACGTCTTATACGAAGGCCAGTTGTACAAAAGGTCGTACTCCCTTCCATTGTTGAGATGCCTTCGACCTTCAGAAGCCTAATATTGCACTATGGGATGTGCACGAAGGACTTTGCGGAAGCCATTTAGGAGCAAGGTCTTTGTCGCTAAAGCTACTTCGGCAAGGGTATTATTGGCCGACCTTATTTCGCGATTCTGTGGAATACGTAAAGAAGTGCGACCGCTGCCAGAAAAATGCTAGTGTGCAGAGACGGCCGGCATCCGAACTCACTCCGCTTAATTCACCCTGGCCGTTTGCGCAATGGGGAATGGACATACTCGGCCCCTTTCCGACAGCGTCGGGACAGCGGAAGTTCCTCTTAGTCGCGATTGACTACTTTACCAAGTGGGTCGAAGCCGAACCACTCGCGAAAATTACCGAGGCCAAAGTACAGGACTTTGTTTGGAAGTCACTAGTTTGTCGGTTCGGCCTGCCCCGAACCCTTATAACCGACAATGGGCGACAATTCGCCGGGGCTAGGTTCGCAGAGTTTTGTGAAGGATTAAACATCTCCCAGCGCTTCACTTCTGTGGCTCATCCGCAGACCAATGGGGAAGCTGAGGTAACCAACCGGACCTTGCTACAGGGAATCAAAACGAGGCTAGATAAGGCAAAAGGGGCCTGGGTAGACGAACTCTACCATGTCCTCTGGGCGTACCGAACTACTCAGAGGGTGCCGACTGGAGAAACACCCTTCGCTTTGGCCTTCGGTACTGAGGCAGTCATCCCGGTTGAACTTAAGCTCCCTTCCGCACGAGTTGTAGGCTTCAATGAACAGCACAACCCCCAAAACCTCAGAGTCAACCTCGACCTTCTGGAAGAAAAGAGGGAGGAAGCTCGCATCCGGATATCAGCCTATAAGCAGAAGGTGGCTCGGTACTACAACTCCAGGGTTAAAAATAAGACGTTCAGAGTAGGGGACTTAGTGCTCCGACGAGCTGCTATCACTCAGCCTCAGAGTCAAGGAAAGCTCGCTCCAAATTGGGAAGGTCCGTACAAGGTAACGGAAGTCATCCGACCCGGAACCTATCGCTTGAAGGAACTCGGAGGAATAATGCTTCCTCGACCATGGAACTCAGAAAATCTGAGAATGTATCATCAATGAATTTCTTTGTTCTGCGTTTTTGGTTTTTGGCATAAGAATTGTGGGATGGCAAGAGAAAAATAAGCAAAAACAGCCCGTTAGGAAAAGGAGGAAGACCTCGTCCTAACGCGAGCAAAGTCGAAGACCTCGTTCACCTTAGACGAGATGGGGGGAGAAGCTCGGACGACGGTCCGCATGTGCCCCCACAGCCCGTTAGGAACAGGAGGAAGACCTCGTCCTAACGCGAGCAAAGTCGAAGACCTCGTTCACCTTAGACGAGATGGGGGGAGAAGCTCGGACGACGGTCCGCATGTGCCCCCACAGCCCGTTAGGAACAGGAGGAAGACCTCGTCCTAACGCGAGCAAAGTCGAAGACCTCGTTCACCTTAGACGAGATGGGGGGAGAAGCTCGGACGACGGTCCGCATGTGCCCCCACAGCCCGTTAGGAACAGGAGGAAGACCTCGTCCTAACGCGAGCAAAGTCGAAGACCTCGTTCACCTTAGACGAGATGGGGGGAGAAGCTCGGACGACGGTCCGCATGTGCCCCCACAGCCCGTTAGGAACAGGAGGAAGACCTCGTCCTAACGCGAGCAAAGTCGAAGACCTCGTTCACCTTAGACGAGATGGGGGGAGAAGCTCGGACGACGGTCCGCATGTGCCCCCACAGCCCGTTAGGAAAAGGAGGAAGACCTCGTCCTAACGCGAGCAAAGTCGAAGACCTCGTTCACCTTAGACGAGATGGGGGGAGAAGCTCGGACGACGGTCCGCATGTGCCCCCACAGCCCGTTGGGAACAGGAGGAAGACCTCGTCCTAACGCGAGCACTTACATCAACCTCAGCCAAAGGAGATGAGATATCCTCCAAGCAATCTTATCAACTTCGGCCAAATAAGATCCCCCCGAGCGACTAGGCTGACCTCGGCTGAAGAGCGCCGACTTCGACCTCGGCGAGAGTTAGGATTTTTGACCGAATCAACCTCGGCTGGAGAGCCTCAACTTCAGCATCAACTTTAACCAGAAATGAAATCTCCCCCGAACTTCGACATGGACCAATACGAAGCCCGGAAGAAAAACTTTGGCAGTCGCCTTATCCGCACTCCCTTCCTTCAAATTTCGAACTCGGGAGTGGGGGGGCTAGTGTTGGGGATAAATCCCGCTCCTGCCAAAGTCAAGTTCGATCCCAGCCTGATGTGGTCAATGCGGAAGAACTTCAGCGGACGCGTCCTAGCTGAACTACTACATCCGGCCGAGCTTCTCAGCGGCTGAGCCTCAGCCGAAGTCTTTCAACCAACCGAACTATCAAGCGGCCGAGCTTCAGATTCTTAGCGGCCGAACTCCTCAAGCGGCCGAACTACTTATTGCCCGAGCCCCTTTGGACTCCGAGCGGCCGGGCTTCGGCCGAGACCCCGGCGACCGAGCTTGTTTCAACCCTCTTAGCGGCCGAGCTCCCCGAACTCCTGTCCAGCGGCCGAACTCCCCAGCGCCTAGGCTCCGGGCCGAACTCCTTCGGACTCCCAGCGTCCGGGCTTCAGCCAGACCCTTGCGGGAGCCGAACTTCCCCAAAACCTCCTCTCGGGCCGAGTTTCTACGGAAGCCGGACTCCCTATAGACTTCTTCGATGGACGAGCTTCTCAATGGCCGAACTCCTTATGATGGATTCCTGCAGGCAATCAATCTCGCTACGGTTACACGACAGTAATAACGATCGGCATTTATCAGCAATAACGATCGACAATAACGATCAGCATTTATCAGCAATAACGATCGGCATTTATCAGCAATAACGATCGACAATAACGACCGGCATTGATCAGGACGGTTACAATAAGCTCCCTCTATAAAAAGGACCCTCCGGATACCTTTACGACAGGTTCTGAAAATCCTTTTCTTCTCCTCTATACTCTATCAAGCACTCCATTCCTGTTGACAGGAACTAACTTGAGCGTCGGAGGGTCTTCCGGAGCCACACCCACCGGTTCCGAGCGAGACTTTATTTTGCAGGTCCCCGGCGGCAGCCTCTTCGGCCTCAACTCCGACGACGACAAGTTTCTGCGTCAACAGAAATATTTTTTTGTTGACCCCTTTGAGTGATTTGGCGCAAAAATCTTAGCTGAAGCAAAGGTCATTTGGCACTAAAGGTTAGGAGCATTTTGGTAGGCTAATCTGAGTCCGAGGTAATCGTGGCTCGAATCTCGGGATTTGCTTCGATTCCTCGTCTCGACACCATGAACCCCAGAAACTTCCCAGAGGTCACGCCGAAGGCGCACTTGGCTGGGTTCAGCTTCATCTTGTGCTTCCTGAGTGCACCGAAGATCTCTTCAAGGTCGGTCAGGTGGTCTGTTGAAGCTCGGCTTTTGACGAGCATATCATCTACGTACACCTCCATGTTGCGGCCGATCTGCTCCTTGAAGACCTTATTAACCAAACGCTGGTATGTTGCCCCCGCATTCTTGAGTCCAAAAGGCATGACCCTGTAGCAATAAAGACCTCGGTCCGTAATGAAGGCGGTCTTCTCTTCGTCCTCGGGCGCCATGCGTATCTGGTTGTAACCAGAAAAGACGTCCATGAAGGTGAGGAGCTCGTAGCCCGAGGTTGCGTCCACCAACTGATCGATCCTGGGCAGGAGGTAGCTGTCCTTCGGGCAAGCCTTGTTCAGCTTCTTGAAGTCGACGCACATCCTCCACTTGTTATTTGCTTTCTTGACAAGAACCACATTCGAGACCCAGGTCGGATAGCTAACCTCCCGGATGAGTCCGGCTTTGAGGAGCTTGTCTACTTCTTCGGCGATCGCTTTCTGCCTCTCCGGGGTGTGGTGGCGCAGCTTTTCTCTTATCGGTCGGTGCCTCGGATCGACGGCCAGCCGATGTTCCATGACCTCGGCATCGATCCCCGGCATATCCACCGGGGTCCAAACGAAGACGTCCGCGTTTCTTCTAAGGAAAGCGACGAGCTACTCCCGAACCTCGGCCGCCAAGTTGGAGCCGATCTGCACCACGTGCTCCGAGCTACCATCATTCAAGGGCACAGAGACGAGGTCCTCCGCAGGCTCACCCCGCTCCTCAGTGAGGTCGTCGCGGATGTCCAGTCCGTCAACGAGACAAGGGTCGGGCTGATCTCCCTTATGCAGGGCAATCGAGTAGCAATACCTCGCCAGAGCCTGGTCTCCTCTAACCTCTCCGACCCCGTGACTCGTCGGAAACTTCATCTTCAAATAATAATAGGTCGACACTACCACCCGGAGTGCATTTAGACCAGGTCGGCCAAGGATCGCGTTGTAGGCGGACGGGTTCCTTACGACTAGAAAGTCGACCTGAGCTTTCGCCAGCTTCAGGCGTTGCCCTGCCGCTACGGTCAATATTATTATGCCTTCGACTGGTATGGCGTTGCCAGCAAACCCTACCAGCAGGGAATTCATCGACCCCAAACGGTCATCGGGTAGGAACATTTTTGAGAAGACATCGTAAAACAACACATCGGCCGAGCTTCTATTATCTACCAAAACGCGGCGTACATCGTAGTCGACAATATTCAAGAAAATTACAACCGCGTCGTTGTGTGGAAATTGGATTCCCTGACCGTCCTCCTTGGTGAAGGTCACGGGCTCCACGATCCTCCGCCTCTTCACCGATCCTCCGGATCCGCTGGTCTTCCCTTGCTGAGGTCCCTCTAAAATAGTATTGATCACGCCAAGGGGTGGCCGATCTTCTTGCTGATTTTTCCCACCTGGCAGTGACGCTCTCGACTGATCCTCAGGCCGCCTTCGCAGAAATCGGCTAAGTCTGCCTCGCCTGACGAGCTCTTCGATCTCGTCCTGGAGTTGGATGCACTCCTCAGTGTCATGACCATGGTCGCGGTGGTAAAGGCAGAACTTGTTGGGATTGCGCTTGTAAGGGATGAGAGCGCATTCTTCTCTGGTCTTGGAAGTCGTTCTCGGATCTCCATCAGACACTTGAGTCTTCGGGGTGTTTAAGGGGGGTGTAGTTGTGAAATCGTCGTAGGCGGGGAGAACTTCGGATGCTGGGGGAACCTTCGGCGTGCCCTTTCCGTCAGAGCTTCCCCGCTTCCGAGCTTGAGGGGGAAGTTCGAACTTCGCTCGCGACCAGGGGGAGTCCTGGAGCGTGGCCGAGCTTCAATTTGCTTCCTTTCTTCGGAGGGTCTGCCAGCCTCGCCGATTCAGCCGTTTACCACCGAGCTTCACCATCCTTAGCTTCGAAGGCCTCCTCTGCCCGGGCATAACTTTCGGCCCGAGCCAAGCATATCGGCAAAGTCCCTGGGATACTTCTTTTTCAGGGAGAACAAGTAGGTCATTTCTTCTGAAGGCCGCTCTTGAGCGCGGCCATGGCGACCTGATTGATCCAGGTCTCGGACTTCTAACGCAGCGGTATTAAACCGAAAAATGACGTAAGCCCGGATGGATTCCCCTTCTCTTCTGCCTGATGGCCATTAAGGAGTCTGAGCTTCGGCGTGGACGCCGACTACTGACGAAGTGGGCCGCGAACTGTTGACTCATTCTGGTCGAATGATAGGATGGTACTCGGCTTGAGCATCGAAGTACCAGTTTCTGGACGGCTCCTTTAAGAGTAGAGGGAAAAGCCCGGCACAGGACGCGCCATGAAGCAACATCGTCGTCCGAAAGGCTTCCAGGTGGTCGACCGGGATCAGTGGTCCCATCATAGCTCTCAAACTGTGGGAGTTTGAAGTTCGGCGGGACTGGTTCTTGCATAATTTTCTGTGAATGGAGGGTCGGTTCGGATCTCATTACCATATGAGGAGGGAGTGTGGCGGAGTTCTTCGATCCGACGACTCATTTCCTAAGAGCCTTCTGATCCAGGAGATCTTCGTGGTCATTTCTCATTTCTAAAGTCTTCTTGCTGAATCGGGATGAAAAGCTTCTCCCTGGGATCGAGCTGCGGTCCGAAGCAAGGGCTCTCCTTCCGTTGCTTTCCTTCTTCCGGGAATTGGAGGTCGGGTAGCCCATGTCGATTCGCCTCTGGACTGGACAACACGGCTCCTGGAGGATCCCGAAACCGGTTGAGCTGGTACGGGGCTTGCTGGTGCATGGCCTGCACCGCTTGACACGGCCTCCGTGAGGCCACGAACCTGCTGGACGAGCAGGTTGAACTGTTGCTCCGCGTCCACCGCGGCTACAGAGTGAGCCTGGGTCGCCGGGGCTGGAGCGGGAGCAGACGGATCCGAACGGGATCGGACCGCGGAGGCCACCGACCATCGGGTCGAGGCTCTCCTGGGGGGCATCTTTTTTTTGTGGAAAGAAATTCGAAAGAGAAAGAAAAGAAATCTCTAAAGTGGAAAGAGGAAAATCGTCGCCGAGCACTCCTTTAAGAACGAGGGAACCTCGGCTTCCCTTAAGAGAGAAATCGTCGCCGGTCCTTCCTCTAGCGTCAATCTGTTGACGCAGAAACTAGTCGTCGTCGGAGTCCGCTGGAGTGGAGGCCGATGAGGTCGTTGCCGGGGACCTGCAAAATAAAGTTCCGTCCGGAGCCCGTGGGGGTGGCTCCGGCAGGACCCTCCGACGATCAAGTCAGCTCTGGCCAACAGGAATGGAGTGCTCGGAATGAGTTCCAGAGCTTGGAGAAGAAGAGGAGAGCTTAGAGATCAAAGAGATTAGAGTTAGCGTATCTGGAGGGTCCTTTATAGGCGGAGCTTAGTTGATGGTGACGGCCATACCGCCGCATGGAGTTCGGTATGGAGAAAAAGATGTTGTCAGATGGATAGTGACAGCCATACTGGCAAATCGTGGGCCGCATAGAGTTCGGTACGGAGAGGAAGGTGCCATCAGACGGATGCTGACAGCCATACTGGCAGGTCGTAGGCCGCATGAGACTGGTTACGGAGAGAGTGGTGTCGCCAGTAGTGGCGGCCATACCGTCCGGTCTCGTTGTTCGTCCAGAGGAGTTCGGACTTATAGGAGAGTTCGGCTGAAGGGAAAGCTCGGGAGGAGTTCGGCTGTAGAGAAGTTTGGAGGAGCTCGGCCGGCTGAAGGGACGGCCGCTTGGGGAGTTCGGCCGAGGGACGACCGCTGAAGAGTTCAGGCGCTGGGGAATTTCATTAAAGCCCGGCCACTTGGAGTCCAAGGAGCTCGACGCTAAGCAGTTCGACCGGCTGAACGGGTTCGAAGAAGCTCGGACGCTAGGAGTTCGAGGAGCTCGACCGCTAAGCAGTTCGGCTGGCTGGAGGGGTTCGGTCCTGACGAAGGGAGTCCGAAGGAGCTCGACGGCCGAGGAATCCGAAGGAGCTCGACGGCCGAGGAGTCCGAAGGAGCTCGGCAGCTAAGTAGCTCGGCCGGCTGAACGGGTTAGAAGAAGCTCGGGCGTTGGGGGTTTAGCTGAAGCCCGTCTGCTGAAGCTCTTCTACGGCTACTAGTTGCATTAGGCTGAGCATCGAGCTAGACTTTGGCGGGAACAGGATTTATCCCCAACACACATAAAACAACAAAAAATGATTCATGATGCTAGGATAAGCTTACATAAACACTAGACAATTGAAAAAGCAAATAAATATCAGAGTTTAAAGTAATTAGTTCTTAGTTTTTTTTTGGTCATGAGAAATCCTGAAGTTCAGAGGAAATCGAAATATCGACACATGTGACATGCCTATCAATGATAAGACAGGCCAAATTTACTAATCAGAACATCAGAAACTTAAATTCTACTTCAATTCCCATTCCACCTTCCACATCCACAATTGATTCATGCTCCTGCACATCTTTGAGGGCATTTCAAACGCCACCTACCCTATCCCTGCTGCTCACTCCACCCATTGAGCAACATAAAGAACTAACCTCCAAAAATATCCTTCATGTTAACATGAATACTCCTATGCCAAGGCAGCCTTTGAAGGTGAACCCATTTGTATACTTCAAATTAGCTTATTGGAAATAAAAATGCCTCTCCCACGATATGTTTTGCATCTGAGACAATCGCTGCATTCAATGACAAGACTGTATGATATATTAGGTAGTTATTGATAACACATATGGCTTAATGCCTTCAAAGCCATCTTCAGCATAATTTCTTTCTTTCTTTCTTTTTTTGTGTCGAAAAAATAAAATCTCAGATATTTCAAACAAACCATGATAGAGTCACATATACGCGCAATGTTACTTTTTGTATCAGGTATTAGATCCTCGTTCACGGACAAGGCAACACATGCAAATGTGACAACTGGAAAATGAAGCAGTGATAAAATGAGCTAAGGTAACAAGCTAAACAATGAAGATGCCAACAGCTACGGGACTTCAACCTAATCAACTCTTAAGTTTTCTTTTCACAATAAATATCAAATTTCCAAGAGAATCTGAATTGTTAGTAATTGCCCTTCAAAGATACACCAGAGCCATATAAGAATTTATTCAGAATACCTGTATACTACATGACTCAAAATGTCAAAATTTTTTGATGGGGGATTTTACATACTTGTGTGAAGCAACAAAAAGCTCCTCATTTTTAGCTCCTTTAAGATTATCAGCTCCTAATTTTACTAGGAAAGACCGCCAGTGCAGTCGCTCCTCTGCGGGCACTCCATGAAAGCTGCAATGCAGTAAAATCAATAGGCTATTAGTACTTCCAAACTCTGTCATGTGATGATGCCTATGAAAAAATAATAATAATAATAATGTTTTCAGTTGTTGCTACCATTTTGCTAACCGAAAGGATAGTCGGGCAATCCTGCACGACAAAAAAACAAGGAATGCCACTTCGAGGTGTACCGCAGCAATAAAAACTCAACAGACTAGCCGTTTTCGAGTAGGATGCTTGAAACCAGATCTATGAAAGTCTCATCCGGCCAATAGAATATTTTTTTTTTTATTCCATTAGCAGATATACGAGTATGTGTACTCAATTGCGTGATTTTTGACCTTTATATCTTTAATTTGGCTACAACCCTAGTTAAGTCTTCTACAGATGGACTCTCAACCAATCTACACAGGTGAATAACCAAAGATCACGAGAGGATTGACGTTAGCTTCAAATTAGATTGATCACCTACTGCACATATTAAATTCAACTAAGAATTCATTTGCATCTATTCACCGCTTACGGGCTAGAGAAAAAATCGCAACGAAACCAGAAAATTTAAGCATGGTCCGAACCCCTAGGGCACGGGTAGATTCCCTAAAATGGAGAGGAAATAGAGAGCGAATCAAGGGAGACGAGATTGGAGGGGGAATCCAGGAGCGTACCGCTCGATCAGGATGTTGCCGTCGTTGTTGGCGAAGAGCACGGCCAGTATCATCTCTCCACGTCCGTCTCCGCCCTCCGCACTACCAGCCGCGATCGCCGTAGAAGGAAACGCTACTACTAATTCTTCCCACCGGTGCTTTATCAAACGTGCATCGCACCTGCCAGCGCGAGAGAGTCAACAAGGCCTTTATGCGGAGTCCGCGGTCGATCGCCGACTTTAGACGATGGTCCCATCGTCGCCGTTAAGAGGCATCTGCTCCAACTCATCTAACCCACTGCCACGTACAGCTGCGGGCGAAAGCTCGAAAGCATGCCACGTGGAGGTAGACGGGCTCAACGAGTGGCACGTGCACTTCCGACGCAGAGATAGGAGCCAAAGGGAGGAGAAATTAGGGTTCAAACTTCCAAACATTCCATCTCCAGGAGGACTAGGAGGGACATGGAGGATGACAGTTTGTCAGATTGAGGAAGAGAAGTCACAGCGCCATTGGTAAATCAGGTTAAGAAAGTCCTCTAAAATCTCTTCAGATTGTTGTTCTCTAAATTCTATGTTTCAAATGGTTTCCAAGTTTTTTTTTTTGGCAAACTTTAACATTTTTTTGGGTAAATAAATGGTTTCCAAGTTTAATGCTAATGACTGAAATACATTTTAATCTAGATGATGTTTTCCTAGCCTTATAGGAGAATAAAATCGATTATTGGTAGAATATCGAGCTATTTCGTTCTCAAGTGTTAAGATCATATCTAAAATTCTCGTCTCTTGTGTAGATCTTGAAGAAGATCCTATCTAAAATCCTGAGCTTTTTGATGGATGAGTCCAAAAGTCTAAAAATCTGGCCTAATAAGTACTTTAAGAATTCTTAATCGAATGATGTGGGACTGAGACAGCTTTTATAATAGGTGTGCCATCCTCCGAGCCAAACTGCAAACCCGTCCCCATGTTAAGCATTGAGAAAAGAGGACCTGCGGTAACAGTCTTGTTTGCTTATTTGTTGAGGAACTTACAAAAGAAAAGATTGCTCGAGTCCAAGAAAGTAATAGCTAGCCTTTGTTTTGCTCAAACGGGGTGAAAGTGGATAGATTATCATGGCTTAACCACTATTCCTGTTGACATGGCTCTAAAGATTTGCTCCATCGTGGTTCCTTCTTCTGAATTCGTCAAGTTCCAAGTGAGGTAAAGTGACTTTGAAAGGGAAAATTTCTTTAAGGTCATTCTCATATATAGGACCAAGTCTCAAGTTAAAGTGGCTTGATATGTAGGCTTTAATAGTGTGTACTTCACCACTAGTATGTCAAATAGTTGAAGCACTAGTCACCATCATTTGGAGCACATCATTGTTGCTATATATGCTGGATTTGCTACACTTGTGCCTTGAGGTTATTTTGAACTGCATTGCCTGTTCTTCGTTTAGCCCGTGTACTTCTCTTCACTTAAAAATGCACTTTAACTGAAGGGACATGGAAATTAGTTTAAGTGTTCAAGGTACAGATGTAGCAGGTCCAGCTTAGAGAGCAGCAATTGTGTTATTTATGGAAATCAAGAAACCTGCATCCCCTTGGGAACACAATGACTTGGTCCTCTCATGGTTGTATAGGCCATGCTATGCTGGAATAGCTTATACTACCATCCGAAAAGGTAAGTCTTAGATAGATGAAATTATGATGTTCTTTGCTGCTTTCTCATGAAGGTTTGAACAGACAATTCAATGATGATATAACATTTGAAAGTCGAGGAAGATCCATTTTGTGCCGGAAAAACTTTGACTGGCAAGCGCCTGGAATTATTTTAGGTAAGGTGTTTTCAAAAATTGGCATTTCCATAGTATAATTATTTCATTTGACAGGATAATACAGACTACAGTCTATGTAAGATTTTCTTCAAAAGGTCCTGATATTAAGATTTCTAGTACCCTTGACCTCCCAACTTACTATGCCACCAATATCCAGCAATTCGTTAGGATAGGAAAATAAAGTCAATTTGACTTAGTCGTGGCACTTAGCATGCAAACTGGAACTGAAGTGTGGGGAGACATTTAACATGAATAAAGAACAGCAATTTAACAATAAGCAAGTCAAAAGCTAAAAAAGCGTCAGTGGTTGTTTGTTACCTTGGTTGCTGGCAATCTATCCTCTACTTATATGCATTCTAACAAAAGTGAAAAAGGAGGAAAGAAAAGATGGATGAAGTTAATGTTCTAGAATATTTTTTGAGGACTAACTGTCAGCATACTATGTTATAAGCCTTGCTGTTTAAGGTTAAGGATTAGACCTCATCTAATCCATTATTCTCTCCCACTTTCTTATGTAACCTTTTCTCTGCCTTTGAATAAATCAGTTGGC
The DNA here is from genome assembly GCA_006176705.1 of Cocos nucifera. Classification (NCBI taxonomy): domain Eukaryota; kingdom Viridiplantae; phylum Streptophyta; class Magnoliopsida; order Arecales; family Arecaceae; genus Cocos; species Cocos nucifera. The sequence continues at coordinate 3,258,931 of QRFJ01000026.1, read as the reverse complement.
TTTGCCTCCTTTTCCTTCAAAAAAAAAAGAAACAAATGAGATTAAAATTAAGAGAAAAAAAACCTTCAAAATATATGGTGAATGTATTTTTATGAACTTGTGGATGGTAATTCAATCTGCCATTTGGCACTCCTTTCTTCAGATCACATGCTGTGTATAGATTTTGGGTTCAAAAGTATTGTGAACTCTTTGGAGATGCAGGCTGGTGTCAGTTATCGATAAGAGCAGGCACCCATCCTTGTAGACATACTGTATCTGGCTTGCTGCTGAGCTATATAAATAGAAGCTAGACTAAACAGTAAACATAATCAGTAAGTTCAGTATTCTCTTTATTAATGAAGCAGGTTTCTTCTGACATGCAGGATTCCAGTGCCTAGAAAGCCTTGGTTTCTATGGTATCACAATCAATTTGACAATATATCTTAGCAGTGTCCTTCATGAAAGCAATGCCTTGATTGCAACAAAAATCACTACTTGGACTGGAACTAGCTACTTTACCCCATATTGGGAGCACTTCTAGCTGATTCATATTGGGGATGTCATAGGATGATCGTCTTCTGCTCTTTAACATATCTCTGTGTAAGTCTTTTCCATTTTGACTTATTTTCACCTTTAAGTTTTCCTTTACAGTAATGTAGTGTACTGCAAAATAGTAGCTAAGTAATACATGACCTATGATTTTAAGGTTTACCGTCTCAGTACTGCATCACTTACTAGTACCATCCTATAATAATATCGGTATGCAATTCAGCATGAAACGAAATAACGTACGGAGTGTCGGTATGATACGAGATATTATATCAAAACGAGACCGGTATGGTACAGTATAGGATGTACTGTATGGTTCAGTCCAATCTGGCATTTTATTTTTCAAATTATTTATTGACTTAATCTATCACGGCAATTAAGTTCTTGTATTTGGTTGGTTAATATCTAGGGCTAATTATGAAACAACACGTTGTACTAAATTCTAGTCTTCCTTTAAGCATTTAATGTAATCTAGTATTCTGTTCAGCTGCAGTCTCTTAGAATGCTATGGGCGTCATGCTTCTTAGAATGCTCACATGTTTTTTGTACTCTTCAACACTAGTTAATCTTTGAACTATTGTTCTGCAGTCGCTTGGAAATTGGCCTTTTGGCCTTGTCTGATCATCTCCTGCTAACTTTTGGTTTTTAATTGATCTTCAGTGCTAATTTGATGGAAGCCACACACTCTACCAGACTGTCATTGCCCTGAAAACTTTATGAAATGACTGCAGTTTTCCTTAGTAATCAAGTCATCAAGAATGCTATCTTATCTTTTATTCTTACAAGTTTTTCTTGTGACGGGATGGTAATTATCACTCTCTCAGCCTCCCTTCAATCACTGAAGCCTCGTCCATGCGAGGGAAATTCATGTCCCTCAGCTACCCAAGTGCAAAAGATTGTCTTCTACTCTGGCTTATATCTAATAGCCTTCAGTAGTGGTGGAGTTAAGTCGTCACTGCTTCCCCTCGGTGCAGATCAGTTTGATGATGAGAACCCTGCGGAGAGAACAAAGCAAGGTTCTTTCTTCAATTGGTTCTACTTCTGCATAAATGTTGGTGCCCTTACTTCTAGCACACTTATAGTGTGGATCCAAGAGCATGTGGGATGGGCGGTTGGATATGGCATTGCTTCTCTTTGCATGGCTTTAGCTGCAGGATGCTTTCTGATTGGAATGCCTATTATTAGGACAAGGGAACCCCAAGGCTGCCCATTAAAGAGAGTTCTTCAGGTACTTGTTGCTTGCTTGCACAAGGTCAACCTAAGAGTCCCCGCAGACAGTAGTTGCTTGTATGATGTGCAAGACAATGACTTCAATATCCAAGGAACAAGGAAATTAGCACATACGACACAATTCAGGTAATTTTAGTGTTCTCATTCTTATTAGCTTGTCCATGTCTACATCTCTTTGTCCGTGTCTTGCAGATTCTTAGACAAAGCTGCAACTATGTCGGATTTAGATTGCAAGGAAGGCGGTGAATATAGTCCTTGGAGATTATGTACGGTCACCCAAGTGGAGGAGCTGAAGATGCTTCTAAGGTTATTTCCAATATGGGTGGCTAGCATTGTCTACTCGATTGCATATGCCCAAATGTACACCACACTTGTTGAATAAGGGAGGGCAATGAATACGAAGATTGGATGCTTCTCCATCCCTCCTGCTTCTCTCTTTGCCTGTGAAGTGCTGAGTGTCATGTTATGGGTTGTGGTCTATGACACGCTGATTGCTAAGATAGCAAGAAGTTATTTAGGTGGAGGGCATGGACTCACTCAGCTGCAAAGAATGGGAATTGGCTACTTTCTAATAATCCTAGCCATGGCAACTGCTGCACTTGTGGAGATGAAGAGATTGAAGGGCATACACAACCCCAAGCCCATTAGCATATTGTGGCAGCTTCCTCAGTATGTTATTGTTGGTGGCTCTGAGGTCTTCTGTTACATTGGACAGCTTGAGTTATTCTATGATCAGAGTCCTGACACCATGAAGACCATGTCTACTGCTGTTATATTGCTCACAATCTCATTGGGTAATTACTTGAGTTCGATCGTAGTCATATTGGTCGCAGCGGTGACAACCACCGGAGGTCGGTCAGGGTGGATACCAGATAATTTGGATGAGGGGCATCTTGATTATTTCTTTTGGTTGATGGCAGGACTCTGTGTTTTTAATTTTATAGCGTATCTTGCTTGTGCTTGGAGATTTACACCGAAGAGAACAATCTTGTGAATGTCAAAATTAGATTCACCATATTATCTGCTATTGGCTGAATATGTTGGACTGAAAGGTGAAATACGAAGAACCAAGGCAAAATATTAATGTAGAAATATATGGGCAAGATAAGTTTACTCTTTTACAGCTTAAATGTAGTTGGTGAGTGTTATGGGGTGGAATCAACCAGCCGATCTCGATCTTCCCTGCCTCGGGTTGGGGTTCAGTGCTCACCTAAGACTGATACCAATGACCCATATAGAAGTTACGTCGATCCAAAGGAGGAAGATTAAATGATTAGATTATCCTGCTAGGATGATCTAAGATCAGGATCATGCCGATGATACAAGAAGAACTTTGAGCTATTAAGTTAAAGAAGAAAAAATATTAATCAAAAGAAATCTTTCAGAATTTTAAGTGGTTCCCTCCAATCTCAGATGCTTGAGCTAAAATCACATAGTTAAATGCCGGTAACCTATACCATGTGATCCTCGTACTCGTGGGTACTAATTTTTTGCTTTCATTATCAAATTTGAAGGTAATGCACTACTATCCCGTTTATATAAAAGAGGACAAAGAAAACTTTGAGATAAGTTTTTCTTAAAATGAACAAGAATATCCTTTCTCTCTCTCTCTCTCTCTCTCTCTCTCTCTCTCTCTCTCTCTTTCTTTCTCTTTTTAATTCTCTTTCTTTTATTATTCTTAAGCTCCGAAGAACTTAAGCGTCGTAGGATTTTTCACTCGATGAGTATAAGTTTTCTTTTTAGATTTCTCAAGGAAAGCCAGATTTTAGAACGCCACCAAAATCTAGATATACAAGAGGCGAACCCCATCTCAAAGACTTGCAGCAACAATGAAGAGAATGTTTTTAATACAGCCCAGTCTAATTTTTCTATTTTACTAAGAGAGTGACAGATTAGAGTTTCTCTTGATTTGCTTGGTAAAGGGAAGGCTTATAAATTCTTCTTCAGTAGCCACATGTTAAGAATTCCATGCTTGGTGTTAGAAAGAAAGGAGTTAAGCTTATGCTTAATTTTATATGACACGGCTAAGTAACTTGGAGTTAGGAATCCTTGATTAAAAAGAGGATGTAATTGTAGCAGCAGGTAACAAGTCCTCGCCAGGTTGGAGCAAGGAAGATGGGCAACTGAAATGTCATAAAAGTGGTCTTTTGAACGCAACCAGATAGTTTGCAGGGACGTCCAATAATTAGGCGTCCTTTAAGACGGTGAAGTTTGTTGAAGCTGGTTTTCAGCTGGAAGATAGAAGACAATTTTTTTAAAAAAAATAAAAAAAAACAAGAGGTTTCTTCACATAACCATTTATAATTCATTAGCCTAGCATGCTACCTTTCCAAGGATCCAAAAGTACCGTCCTCCCATTTTCTCAAAAAGGTTATTCTATTAAACAAAGAAAACATCAACCTTCAATTGTTAGAATTCTACAAACAACACCATAATACACTAATTCTGTTATCCAATAAATAGACGTCGAATTAATGGTATATGGTAAAGCTGAAATTGGATTAGATGCTAGTATATTTATATTTATATTTTTTTTATTTGATAAATATAAATAAAAATAAAAATATTAATTGGATGTAAAAATTTATATTTATATATGTTTTAAATAGATGTATATATTATATATTTTAAACAGATGCAGATATAAATTATATTCTAGAAGTATAGATATAAATATTAAAATAAGTTAAAAAAATTAAATTTTATAATTATAAAATAAAAAATTTTATTAGATGAATGGTAAATCACGTTAATAATGTGTTAGTGTGGTTATATATATTTTTTTAAAAATTTATAAGTATTATATAAAATTAAATAGGATTATAAATAGCAATCGAATATTCATATATGAATTGAATAGTTGTATATCCATAAATATATTTTTTAATGAATATGAATATTAGTTCGATGTAAAAAAGATCTGATCAGATCATATTTGATCCACTTTCACCCCTACTACATGGGGCTCATCTAAAGCTAAAACAAAACTTAATTAGCAAGAGGCCTAGGTTTATGTTTTGGTTGAAGTGAGCAGCATTTTTTTTTTTTTTTTTTGTTGGAGCGAAGAAACAAACTATTATTAAATATGGTACCAGATTTTTTTTTGTTGAAGTGAGTAGAACATTACATCCATTGATCGACGTTGTTAACATCATCAATAATATACCGCATTTGGTGGCAACAATCGCATTGCCATGCAAGGCATATGGTTTACTTGGATATAATTTGTTTAAGAAACCAACCTTGATCCCCAGTCATGAGAGCTTCATCCCCTTCAACTCATGAGTTGGCTAAATTGATACTCATCCAAGGCAAGTTCTAGTTTAAGAAACTTCCATAAGAGCAAATTATGGTGCACTTAAAGTGAATGAGTAAATGAACGATAGAGAGCAAACCACCAGAGAGCTACCCAAAACTAAAAATTCTTCGATGTCTTCTTTGAGGCTCACTAAAATCTCACTAACCCCACAAAGGTTCAAATTAATTATTCTCCAGAGCTAGAAGGTCTCGGTCATCTGGTCAAGAAAAACTTCCGCAAATGAAATTAATGTGGACAGCCGTATAACGTTTTTCTGACCGTCCATTTTCGTATCCCGATAAACAAACGGTCGAGATATTTTTATACAAAATCCCTGTATGTAAGGTACACACACAACATTAGCGACCGGCTGTCTGAGAGCTAAAATTGTAGCCTCGGAGCAAAAAGAGTGAGCCTCCAAGGCTTTCCACCTGGAAAGAAGCCGTGTGGCGTCTCTCCCTCAAATTTTTCCAACAAAGTCTTGAAGGGTTTGGAGAATTTGAGCTATAGATCGAGGAGAGGGAGAAGGAAAAGATTGAGAGAGACAGGAACCGGCCATGGGACAGGCCTTTCGGAAGCTCTTCGATACCTTCTTCGGCAACAAAGAAATGAGGGTATGTCTTTCTTGTTTCGATCCTTCTCTTCTAATCTCTTGACTCTTTCCATGGTTGGTTGATTCGTCAAGGTTTCTTTGAATTCCATCCATTGTCGCGAGCTGTTACTGAGATTTGTTCCTTTTTTTGGATTTTCTTTTTTGATGTTGTTGTGTAATTGTTGGGGTTTGGCGATTTGGAACGCGACTACGTCTAGGTTTAGATTTGAGCCTTTTGTTCTGGGATCATGTGAGGTATATATTGTCTTAGAAAATTTTGAGGTGAGATGAGAGATTTCTTCTATATAGAGGGGATCTTTTGCGGGTTTCTTGTTCTGCGTATTTCTCATAACTGATTGGAGTTTCAGAGGTGTCTACAGAAAATTGCTGTTCTGTTATGCAATTGGAAACAATTTTCCTGCTGCACAAACATTATTATTTGTATATAGATGTTTTAGCTCGGCTACATGATGTATATTTCTCGTGTTCTTGGTCCTTGGCATGGTAGTGATCGTCGCTAGTTGCCAAGAAATTTCTTTTAACCACTTTCTCTTCTTGCTTTAGATAGAATTCTTTGTTCTCCTCCACTCAATAGTTTCTATATTCAAAACCATGATCATAATTTACAAACACTTTACATTGCATTTGGTGGCATTGTAAATCCGATTTGTCGTCCATTGGTTATGGATGAATCTTTATTACTTAATGAAAAATATACGAAACATGTAGATTGGATGAGTAGACTTTTTAGTTTGTTAGTAAAATGTTATCAAAATTCTTATTTTGTCAGTTTTGATGAATTCATTGTTTCTAATTTATTAATTTATCTTGTTGAGATGACAGGAAATAATGCAAAATACTTAGAAAATTAAGCTGAGACAGAAACTGTAGCATCATAACTTTTTGGAGGTTTGAACTGGGGAATTTAGCTGATTGTCTCGACTATTTGCTGTCCAAACAGAACTTAAGAGGATGATAGTGACTGCAGAAAGAATCAAAGATGCATTTCAGTGGGGGTTTTTGAATATCAAAATCTCACCACTTGAGCTGTCCTGTCACCCTCTAATCTTGTTTCTGACATAATATTTCTCATATCTAGAGAGAGATTATTCCCTGCTAGTTGGTTTGAAAATCTTAAACGATATATGTATAGATTTAACTAAGAACATGAGTAGTACTTGGGTTCTGTCATTGTCTATCAAATAAATATTATTTTCAACTTCAATGTCCCATTTTTCCATAGGCTGGGGAGTTATCCATTTTGAATTTCAGATTATGTAGTTTTTAACTCTCTGCCTCAGTGAATTTTGGCATGAAAGAATTTCCTTCTCATATCATTCATTGCGTTGATATTTGTATGTACTGATTATGTTTTTGGGCCTTATTAGATTAAATGTCAAAATAAGAAGGGAGTGTCGGTTATATTTTATGCACATTTATCACGTCTCATATCTGATGATGCCTAAATCTTGATGCTCAACTTTTCTTGCTTTTGTAGATAGGATCTAAAAACAAATTCTTTTGTTGCCATAATTTTGTATTTAAAATTTAATAAAGTGAACTATGTATTTATTTAATGAAGTGAATTATGTATTTCTCATTTTGTTAATTATGTCTCTGAAATAATATGCCTTAGGTTGTGATGCTGGGACTGGATGCAGCGGGTAAAACTACTATTTTGTACAAATTGCACATTGGAGAAGTTTTATCAACAGTGCCAACAATTGGTATGCATTTTAGAATGATAACATGAACCTTCTATGCAGATTCTCTTACCTAGTTCAGTGATCACAAAATACGCTATTGAAATTTGTTGCCAGAATCTTATTTTTGGGCATCTATGACATTCTGTTCTAAGAATTTTTAACTTAATGAAAAAAAAGTAATTTATATGAAATAGGAAGAGTTACTATCGTCTTTTAAGATGATAAGGGGGTTACAGATCTAGATTCATTGATTATATGAAATAGGAAAATCAACCGATAATAAACTTAATGGTTAGTTTGAATGCATCTAAATTCAGGGTCTTATTTCTCTTGCATCACAATTCATAAAGGCTTAATTTTGACAGACTTCGTGACATGATGACTTGAAAGAGAATATAAAACTAAACCAGGAAAATCAACTGATAATAAACTATAAAGAACAATAGAAAGAGAATATAAAACTAAAATAGGAAAATCAACAGCTAATAAACTCGACAGTTAATTTGAATGTGTCTAAATTCAGGGACTTATTTCTCTTGCGTTCACAGTTCATAAAGGCTTAATTTTGACAGGCCTTATGATGTAAGGACTAAATCTGTATGTTGGATGGTTAAGAAAGGATTCTTTTTTCTTTTGGGAGGGGTTGTTGTGTGTGTGTGTGTGGTTTGGGGGGGTGGGGTCGGTTCTTGAAATTGAGGTTCCCAGTCTTATAGCATGTTGTCAAGTATATCATGCTTGTATTAGTTAGGGGCTGATATTTTTTATCCTATCGATATGCCAGAAAACACAGAAAAAACTCATGATTTTGTCATTTCATCTTCTTTTAGTTTGGCTCCATATTGAGATATACATTTTTTAAACATATGAATAAGAATTCAGACATAGTATTCTCATCTCTTAAGCAACTTAATTACATAAATAATCGTGAATGAACACAGTCTAAAATTATGTCACCTTTTCTAGAGAGATCAAACCTACAAACAAACAGTTATTAGCAGAATATAGGTTTGAGAAATTTGAAATATAGTCAAGAAGCACAAATTTTAAATAAAAACCTATTTACTTATATGTTAGTTTTTAATGAGAATAATTAAAATTGTCTACTATTTAGCATCTGGCCATCGTGACCATGGATGCTCATAACTGTGGCAGATGATATCTAATCATGTGCTTCCATGTGCCTTGAGACAAATCAAATGCACACGTCGTCCCTCCTTTATGGGCATCTCCATCTTTAGTGGTTATATCTTCCATTCACCTTTTGCGCTCTTGGGTAGAGAAATGGAGGAATGCACCAGCTAACAGTTTTAGTGTGTTTATCAAGTCATTTTGATTACAACCATCCATGCTTCTTTCTCATGCACATGGTACTTGTAGGGAATGTGGAAATATTCCATCATATATTTTGCTAATCACCTAGCTGTGTCATCAACGTTGACTTGTATCATTTTACATCATTGTGATACAAGTTGGTACCCATTTATATGGGTCTATACATGATAGACACCTATGTATAATTTCAGCAATCTCATTTCATTGTTCTATATAAATGAACATAGAATCTTGTCCATCTATCATGTATTAGAAGAGAAAGGAAAACCTAGGATTTGTAATAATCTTCTTAAATTTCAATTTTACAACATCTAAGGCCTTTTCATGTCCTTATGGCTGGCAATTATCATCCTTTGTTTTCCTATTATGTATAGCTGTATACCATGGATCATTTTTTTTTATGATATTGTTATATTGATTAGTGAGCCATCACTTAATATTAAGAAACACGAACAAATCATATCCCTAAAATCACTGGCCTCCTTGCTTTTATAAAGTAGGCTGTATGATTATGATAGCATATGGGGCTTCTTTGTAGCCTAACTGTTAGCTAGTATAATCAAGTATCCTAGTAGAGATAGAGTATCTCTTCTTTTTTTCTTTTTCTTTGTAGAAAAAGGCATCATTGTAGGGATGTACAACCTTTAAATAAAATTTAAGAGATAAACAAATGAGACTAATAAAAGTCAGCTGCACAATTATTATGGTCAATCACTTTCTTTCATACTGATCTTCTCTCCTCTAATTTGACCTCTTACATCTTTGAATAAGCTCATGATTGACTTCTTGGAAATAAGTGGTTCTTCTTAAGAGATTGGTAGCTTAGTAAGAATTTCTTCACGTAAGTGTTGGTTAGTTTGCATGAGCTTCTGGTCCAATCTACTTCCATCAACATCATTCTTATGGAGTTAATCCAACTGTACTTTTTCAAATCCAGAGGGTTTATGACAAGACAATGACCAAACCCAGAGCTAGAGTTATTGGATGACAGTATCTGTGTACCAGTTTGGAGTACAATAAATGGTTCAATCTCCCAATTTGAGCTCCCTTAAATCCCAAATCCAGAAAGTAGCGGACACCTACTATAGAAAATTTGGTGCCAATGTTAAGCGAAACCATTAAGCACTCCTCTTATCACATTGAATATTTCCAAAGCACATGAAAGGGAACCGGTTTGAATCACATTGAAAAGGGTAGGCAGGAATGCATTTCTATAGCTTTAATGCTTGGTCATATATGCACTGTCTCATTTTGCAGGACAATGCCTAACGAACCAATAGAAGGGATGGTGTACCTAAACTGGTATTCCAATTGAATAGATGGTTAACCTTATCCTGGAAGCATATATGCAGATTGCTTTAGTGCCAATGCTAATCTCCACTTTGTGCATATAGACTTAAAGAGGTCATTTTTTTTTTTTTTTGGTTTTCTTCTCATTATCAGTTGACCTTCTGTCAGATTTTCTATAATTCTCAAAACAAATCTTCTATTTAAGTATATATGTTTCTGGTGAACCCATGAATTGCTAATGTATATTGATTTGTTTATGGGATGGTTGTTAACCAGTTGTATTACATCTGAGTAATTTCTTGTTCCTCACCTCTAAACTTAATTCTTTATGCAGAGAAAATTTAGTGGATGCCTTCAAAACATCTTGTTTTTAAAGACTCTTGGTTTGCGTTGTAATTGTAGCGAGTTGGCAATATCCTTTCAAAATCTTGTAGAAACATGGACTTATCATGCTTCTGTTAAAAATCCCCAAGCATATGAAATTTCCTTCTGCTCCAGTCTCCCACCTTATGGTCACTTCGTTTTTACTTTTATTGGCAGGATATGTTTTCCATTTAGGAATTATTAAATCTCTGAATCACTGCAAACTATTTATGTTTTTAAGAGTAATGCAGCTTTAGTCACAGCATTTCATTTATGGACCAGAAAAGAGGCTTTGAGATATGCATTTGTTTGCTTCTGGTAATGTAGCATGGAGAACATGTGACCATTGCATGTGCAATTCTCTCTCATACCTATTTATTTTTGTTCTTTATAACTTTGTCGATCAAGAATAATAGTGACCATTTTAATATGTAATATATGGAAATGAGCCTTTTATCTATCTGTTTCTTTGATTCTTATGCACCGCTGAAATCATGTGGTTCTTAGTGAGTCATTAAACTTAGTTCATTATAACTGTATTGTGCTTCGTAGTTTCTTTTATGACTGCTTTCTGACTCATTTATAGACTTCAAAGTGGACTTATGGTTCATTCTTTTGTCTTATTGTTATGAAGGTTTCAATGTAGAGAAAGTTCAGTATAAAAATGTGATATTTACAGTGTGGGATGTTGGTGGGCAAGAGAAACTGAGACCATTGTGGAGGCATTACTTTAACAATACTGATGGTCTGGTAAATAATCTAGTTGTATCTCACAGATGAATTATAATTACCATTTCTCCTCTAGTACTTCTAGATACTTCTATTTTGCATTCAAAATTCTGAAATCTTCCTTCCTGAAAGAATTTTGTATCTTCAGTTAGAAACTTAGAATCCTTTTGGCATAAACTTTACAAGCATTTTAGTAAACTAAGATACATCCTTGAAAATGAAGTCATGTGCCTCATGTAAAATCTAGCCTATGCGAGAGTAACTGTATAGCTTAGTGACCAGTCACCTTTCAAAATATGTGTTACATGAAGGTTGTCACTGTTACCCCAGCTGGAATATATTCTAGCCCTGGTTGGATGCCCCTGTTTTATCTCCTACATGAGTGGGAGTTGCTGAATAAAGGCTAATAGAGAGAGAGATGGGAGGGATCAGGGGAAGCTAGCTTCAATCTCCCAAATTTCATGTTATTGAAATACCAAGATCCATCTAAAAAGTGATACCTGGTATCTCAAAATCATGTCATGCAGGATGACAGCCTCCAGTCACTCTGATTCAGCCTTTTCTCTTTAGCCTTTCCCACCTTTTGGGGGGATATTACATAGATATGGTGCTCGTGCAATTAAGCAGGCCCCTCTCTTGATAAATAATGAAATCTCCTGTTCATTTTCTTCCTTGCAGATTTATGTAGTTGATTCCTTGGACAGAGAAAGAATTGGGAAAGCCAAGGCAGAGTTTCAGGTTTTAATCTTAGTTTTTGAGCATTATTGCTGCATAAAGAAATTTTTCTTTCTTTGTTGTTTGTAGGTTACATCTTCATATTTTTTATCAGGCCATCATCAACGATCCCTTCATGCTTAACAGTGTCATATTGGTATTTGCAAACAAACAGGATATGGTAAGTTAAACTGGCAACTCAAAGAATCACAAGAGCATGTTGCTTATAAAAATAACATTTCATGCATTTGCATGCCATCCTAATATCTAACATTTCATGGTAGTTTCATAACACTTCAAGGGCTTACCTTTTCTTTCTTTTTTTCTTCTTTGGAAGACTGGTCTTGTATTCTGCCATGTTTCCTTCAAAATTAATTAGCATTATGAGGGACTGAATGGAACTTGGTCAAATTTTGTTGCTCTTGAGGCATGCCACAATTTTACTTCAAGCAATCATGAAGTGAGAAGATGCTTAAAAGCTAGACCAAATTATTTTGGATCAAGATGGTGGGTTCTGCTCCAAAAAAAATTTAGAGAAGGGCTTCTTTGAAGCGGTCAATATAAAAAGTACGCATGTTGATGTGTTGTAGACAAACATGCAATATTGAGGTGTCCTATGAATCTTTTTCCTTAGACTAAGTTAGCTTTGTGTGTCCAAATTTGTCATCTTTCCTACCATGGCTAAATGCATTGGTACTTGGTAATCTAAGGTCCTTTCCCTACAATCTCATCTGTATTTGTTAGTCTTCTTATGACCCTATTGCCTTTTGGTTTTGTTCCCCTCTGTTGTTGGTACAACAAGTAGGTTTTGACTTATGTATTAAATTCTTTGACCTTCACGGTATTGCCTAGTTTGCTTCACCTTTCCTGTACAAGCACCTTAATGATGTGATCTTTTCTATCCTCATCTTGCTTTCACACATCGTCCATGTTGCCTAAAGCTCTGACCTATATAACATCTTATATGTGGCATGACCTGTAAATATTGGCTTAAGTTTGTAGATTCCTTGATCAACTAAATCGTCCCATCATGCATGCACATCTGCAATTTGTTTGTCTCCCTCTATTTTCTTTGCAAATGTTATCATCTGTCTGTTTTTTTGTTTAGCATGTCGTCGCTGTCGCTTTTAGTTTAGCTTCCTTTATATTTGTGTTCACATTTGGCTTGCAGTCATTACATGTTTTTCTTTTTCCTTTTTTCTTTTTGGTGGGGGGTGAGGGGGTTCTAGTTGATTTTTAGGGCTTGATCTACTAATTTGGTCAATCAGCACCACCACATTTGCAACATCATTGTTTAGTTCAAGGGCTTGAGGTTGACCCAAGGATGAACTGACACAATTTAGAATCCTTGTATTTAGTTTTTTTCCTTTTAACAACAAAACCTTCATTGCTACCTCATACATATTTTTAATTTCTTACGGTTATCTCTTAGCTTGCCTTTCAAAGTTTCCACTAAATTACCTAGCGGCACTTAGGCTTTTCCAAAGTTGCTACCTGATTCCTGAATGAGGTTTAAGCCTCATTCTTTCACATATGATATGTAATTCCAGATCTGGAGAGAAGATACTAAGGTGAACTTTTACTCCTTGCTTTAATCTTGTTTTGTGAAAATGTGGAATCTGTGATGTGGAAGGCTCAAATTATGATTGTTGAATGAATGTTGGCCAAGTACAACTTTTGGATCTTGATGAAGTAAAAAGAATACTCGTTTTAGTTTTAGTGAAACTTTTTCCTTTAGAAGAATTTATGGTAAACAAATCTTGATTCACTGGTGAATTCTTAACCTGAGAAGTGCAAACTTTTGATTGTCATGAAGAAAATATCAAAAGAATAGCCCTTAAGTTTTCATCTCTGGCCAAAAATCTGCCTTTTGATATAATCAAAGCTAATACAAACCTCGGTTCACAGAATGGCCTGCATCAATACTTTTTGACTAACTAGCCTTTTCATCTAGAGTATTCATGTATGGTCTCCATCTTTCTCCTCTTGCTTTCTTTTTCCAAGTCTTTGTGGAACTACTATGTACAAGAACTTTCTTATCAAATCAGAGAAAAACTCCAAAACACTGTATCCCTAAGATTGGCAAAGAATGCTCCTATAAAAACCCAAGGATGCTAAAAGTTAATTTGTCTACCATTGAATTTGAATATATTCTAATGGAACCATTTAACCTGATCTCTGATCTATTCCCCATTACTCAGTAGGTCTGGAATCCAACTCTACGCAACTAATAGGTCTGAAATCTGCTTTCCTGTTTTGGCTGCTGCCCCAGCAACTTATTTAATCCTCTGGTGCCCAGAGTAAGTTCTGGGTTTCCTGTCTGCTCCCAAAGCTTTATTCAAGGGATGGACGAATGTCTTTATTTAAGTTTAATATAGCATAAGGGAGAGAGTCGGAACATGGCTTGGAACAGGTTTGACGTCATAAGTTAATGATTTATGCCACTAAGCTTTTTAAGGATCATTTGTTTAGCTTCATCTTTCTGCCTCTTACTATGTTGCTCTTTGTATTGTTAAAAACTGATTTCCAGCTTATAAAGTATGCTTTTTGTTTCATCATGGTTTATCTTTCCATGGATCATGCTTGAAGGTAAAGGTGATCCCTTCTACTGCATTCCTTTTTATAAATCTATCTAGGAAGAAAGTTGTCAGTAGTTTTTGGAGCATGGTTTTATGTATCAACTCTTACCTACCGGTATGGGATTTACTGTATTGACCCGACTTGGTAGCAATATGGTATGGGCCCCCCCATAATGACACATGGTACAGGACCTACACCAGTGCTGTTTCTACCCCAACACCGAACCATGTGTGGATGTGGGGTTACCGATTGACCTGCTTCGATAAGTCCCTGCTATGAGGTCCAGCACCGAGACATCAAATGTTGCATTAGAGCATGATCACTCCACACTTCTTTAATCTATCATTGATGTAGGAGACTTGGCCATAGGCCTTCATTGAAAAGCCCTTCTGTCCATGCATGTTGATATGGTTTTACAAGAATGAGCTAGTTCACAGTAGTACCAAAATTTGGCTGGAAGCAGATACATATGATAAACATGTGTCAGAAATTCATAATATGCTTAATAGATAGGTAAAAGGTTTTGGCCAAGAATTTTTTTTGTTCTTTAAATAATAGACTTGTAATATCTTATATTCCAAAGGGGTCCCTATAAAAATGAAGCACAGTATGTGTTAGTTAATAACTAATTTTAATGAGATAAATTGTGAATAGATTTTGTTTTAAGTAAAAAAAATCACTACCAAAATAAAAAAAGAGAAAAAATGCTCAAAAGTGTACAATTGGGTGCAAGACAGTTTTTAGAGCAGGTGTGGCAGTTAAGGTGAAGGTTCTGGCAACAAAGATCAATCCCCTTCAGATATTAAACATAATTTTGTTTATTAGTTTCATCATCAGATTTGCACTTTGTTTGAGTTGCCTGAAATTTCATTTGGGCCCTTTGTAAGATCTTTCTTTCAGTGCTTTACAACCCTTAGCCATTTTGTTTTATTGTTTTCCATACTGTAGTAGTTTAGATTTTGTATATTACAGAACTTGTAGTTTACCATTTGTTCTTCCCCATGTATATTGCAGAACTTCATTGTCAAAATTTAGCATCTTCTCTTCTATTTTCTTTCTTGTATAATCTGATTTTTATACATATAAACCTTTAAATTCAAAACATAGGAGAAGAAATCAGATGCAGAGCTTATTCAAGCTTTTGGCCTACCTTTGTAACATAATCATGTTTGCATGCCAGTCTGGGATACTAATAGTGTGCTGATCCTTAACGAAGGAGCACTCATTGCAGAGTTTGCAAAGTCCGACAATTTGTGGCAAAATGCATGTCAAATATGATACATGCTGCTGAGCTCAGGAGTTTTTGCTGTTCACTGTCACATATTTAAAACTTGGCCCATGGTTCTTGGTATATGATGCATTTCTAAGTAGAATGTACCTTGTGAGAGCATTTATGAAGATATCCCTGATAATAAGGAGAGCTTATTTTGATTGGGGTTTTGTGTTGTTCTCTTGTATGGTCATGGTGATGTTACATTGTACTATATTTTTGTGCATTTTTCTTAGTTCTTCTAGAATGGAACACTAGATTTGATCCTTGGAAATTATTTTTTTTCTGAGTTGGTTGTACAAAAGGTAGAAAACAGATATGGTTGGTCAGTTGGATAGTGCTTGTAAAAGTGACATAAAAGGTTGTACAGATATACAGTAGTTTGACAAAATGAACCTTACTTTGCTATTGTGCAGGCATGTGGTATCTCTCTGATTAATCTTTCTCTTTCATTTGGAGCAATTCATATGGCACCTATTCACTTGACCTAGCTGGTGTTCACATTTGGTTAGACAGTCATTGCAATCAGGGTAAACCTGATGAGGGCCTTAAACTTTGATTAGTTTTTGCTTTGACCTTGCAAATTGTCCTTGCACAAGGCTCATGGGTTGCTGGTTAAGAAGAAAGGAGGAGATGGAAAAAGAACTTGCATACTCTAACTAGGGAATTCAGCAATTCTCATTTATATCCAATTATTATAAAATATTATATTAAGGGGGAAGATGAACACTCCACTTTCTCTAGTAGCTATCCCCATTTTCTTTGTATGTGTTTTCTGGGGAAGGCCAATGGCCAGGGCACCTGTTATCATAGATTATATCTATAATCTCTGAAGTAACAGCTAATAGATTGAAGTATGCCACACCTTCCCATGTTATCCGTTTTTGCATAGCGTGGTGGTTGGTTTCTTTGCTGTTCAAAAAGGATATGGACTATATTATTATAAAATTAAGCTAATCTTTAATCTATTTTTTTTTCCAACCTTTGTTTTCGCCTGTTATATATAGAAATATCAATTTTGGGGAGGTTATCGGAAACAATCAGATCCAGGTTAATCAATAATTGAAACTCTTTATATTTGGAACTCTTTATATTTCAAGCTTAGGTCAATATATTGGCTAATGAAATTTTGTGTGGTTGTAGTTTGCCATCTAGCATTTTTTTGTTCCAAAAGATAATTGATTATCCTAGGAATCATCTTAGCGGTTGATTTGAGGCAGGGACTTGACCTTTAATGCAAAACTTGGTGTTTAAAGCAATCCATGGCCCATTGTTCAGAAATATAACTATCTTGGCCTCTCAAAATGAATAGGCAATATATAATTCCTTTAAATTGCCTATCTTCTCTGCCTTCTGGTTCCTCTGAAACCGTCTATCTCATTTTCAGTTCATTATGGATGAACTCTGGCACTAGTTTCTTTCATTTAGATTCCTTATTGGTGAATACATCCGGTGCTGTCTAATTTCCTTCAACTTATCCTTAGAAAACACTACTGATTCCATGAAGACCCATATAAGCCTTGTGGTCTCTTCCACCCTAACCTTTTTTTTTCCATCTCTGCACTGCCTTCTCCAGGACTTCTCATTGCTGAGTTACCCTTACTCTTGCATTGGCTTGTTCCTTGGCATCTCGAGGCCACAGCTTCTTTAAAGCATCCCTGCTTCGAAACATGCAACCTTGGAGATTGAGTTTTATAGCATTTGTCCACATCTGAGAGGAACATCCATGTGACAAGACATTTTTTTTTAAAAAAAAAAATTGAAGATTCCATTTCCCTGAGTTTATTGTGGCTAGCTGTATTTAGTAGTTAAATTTCCTATGGTCATAATTAGTTAATCTACGGATTTTCATGTTTCGCATTTTTAAACAGAATCAGCTGATTTTGTTGATTCTGTTTAAATTTATGTGTTGTGAACTAAACCTGTCCTTTTTTCCCCTCCCCCTGAAACAGGTGACTGCAAAGTGGTTTTAACTAGTAAGTTTAGACCTCTGTTGGAGTATATTTCATTTGGTAAGCTAACAAATTGAAATTTATCAAGTGAATAGTTTCTTTCTGATAAGGGTTTAACTTATGTATGTGATGGCCATATGTCAGTGAAAGTTCAAGATGTCCATGTTAATTTTAAACATGTTATGAGCAGTGTTAATCAGCTCAGTGGTCATACCCTCCTGCTCCCAGGTGGGACTCAAAAGGTTGAAGCTTGAGTGGTGTCACCTCTCAAGATTTTGACCCCAAGTAATGTATTCCAGGATTTCCAGGGTGCAAAACCTTGGTTTGCGTCTTAGACCAGACCAGGTGCTTCTTTTCTCCAACAGGCAGGTAGGTTTTCCCTCCTGATCTTAGCAGAAAGAAGAAGAATTTATCCAGGCATTCCATAAGATTTGCTTGGTGGTAATTTCCATTCACAGATTCATGCCATTCAGCATGTCCCATTTTAAGATCGTGGCTGACCAGCGATATTTGATTTTTCTCTTGTTTATGATCTGTTGACTCCCCTGGCCAAGAATTTGTAATGAGGCATGGGCTCTGACATCATCTAGATTTTATGATTTGTTGGAAGGTACCGCATAGTTTTTATTTAGAGAGGATACTTGCATGGACTTGCGTGTCGACCAAGTTTTGGACGTCTATTGTGTTGTACCCATCTTTGAATAACTTCTTGCATTGACCCATGCAAGTTGAAAATTTCACGTATGTATGAGCATCATCTCTCAGAAAGGAATAGAAAGGGTGTAAAAATGTGTGCCATCGTTATATCAGTTCTCAAATCTAATGCATAAATATTCTTTCATGCAGAAAGGTGCAATGACCCCGATGGAAGTGTGTGAGGGACTTGGACTATATGATCTGAGGAACCGGATATGGCATATCCAAGGGACTTGTGCTCTCAGAGGTGATGGCCTCTATGAGGGTTTGGATTGGCTGGCCAGTACTCTGAAGGAACTGCAAGCTTCAGGACGGACCACCTCTGTTGGCACTTCATCGTTCTGACCTCAAAAGGTTGATGCCCTGAAATGTCTAAGATTTTTCTTTTTCAAGGCTCTCTTGTTTTCTTTAATTTCATTGCTAATAATCTGTTTCCATTTTTAGGTTTTCGGTTGGTAGGGCCTCAGACCCATGAACTGCTGGAGTTCATTTAGTTTATGTTGCAAACGTTCACAATCTGTATTATCGGCGAGATCTGATTACTCCACATTGTTTTAACAGCTGTTTATTTCCAGTAATCTCTTGCTGCCAGCGTAAAACATTCACTTCTGGGGAGACATACTTCATGTAAATACTGTTTCCGGTGGGATACATGGCTAGGGATTTTCCCACTGCCCATTTGTTGAGTATATATATATATATATATATATATATATATATATTATATATATATATATATATATATATATATATAAGTTGCAATATTTTGGGTAGAAGCCTGGATTTGACGTGCCATGAGTGAGGGGTGCTACTGCATTTTTTGGCCTTGTCGGTTATCGTCAAAGAGCACACTTGATAACTGGTACATGATGTACGTGCTAAGCCTCTGACGTTTGTGTGTTAAGACCCACTCTCAAAATCTTAATATGGTCCACCAAGTTAACATTCTATTCAAATCCTTTTGTCTGACTTTATTTTACATTCAGGCACCAGTTTTCCCGCACCTTATAAACCATTCAAATACGATGATCCTTAAACCTCACCCAACCAATCAAACGAGAAAGAAGGCCCTACGGTGTAACTAATGGCTATTGCCCAGTAAACAGAGTACGCACCTTCGTGTTTATGAAATTTCCGTAAAGAATATTGCTGATAAAATATGCTCATGTTATCAAATTGAAGACGGAGATTTGATGTCACTGAAAAACAGATCATTGATGGTGGCAACAACGTGGTTTTTCATTTGCAACCTTGGTGACAACGCACTCAAAGTTTAACTTTTTTCTGCCCCCAGGGAAAGACTGCAAAGCCTATAAAATGCGCTGTTAGGATCAAGATACGACGGTGTCGTTGTTGTACATGATGTGGGAAAGCACTATTTTCTAATTGTCCGCCATACATGATGCAAGAATGCAAATCATGGATAGTTTGTTAAGAGGATTACATGATGATGAGGTTTGTTAACAAAATAACAGCCACATCTCCAAAGCTAATCTCCGTAGTTTTAACCAGACAAAAGCTCATCCGTACAGATCCACCTCTTTATTTATTTCAAGTAAAAAACATTGATTGGATATTTATTTTTTGAGAGATAGAACGGGTGGATATTCATGTCCACGTTGAGCCACTCCACGATCGAAGGGGATAAGGGGTCAGAACTAACCCGACCGAACCGACGGAGAGGGAAAACTGAATGGCGGCGGCCACGGGCATCATCGGTTCCCTCAGCTTCTCCACATTCCTCAACCCTACCGCCAAGACCATGATGCTGCCGCGAATCCGGCGCGGACGCGTCACTCCATCGAAGGGGATTTACGGGCGGTTCGAGCGGCCGCTGGAGGAGGTGTACAACGTGCGGGTGGAGCGCGGCGTGTCCAAGGAGCGGCTGGAGGAGCTGAGCGTCGAGCGGTGGTCGACGTGGAAGACCGGCCGCTGCCGCCTACCCTGGGACTGGCACGTCGACCAGCAGGTCTACATCGTCTCCGGCGAGGTCCGCGTTGTCCCGGAGGGCGCCAAGTCCGGCGACCGCTTTATGCGCTTCGTTGCCGGCGACCTCGTCCGCTATCCCAAGTGGTTCGAGGCCGACCTCTTCTTCGACGGGCCCTACGAGGAGCGCTACCGATTCCGTGCCTACGGTGACGATTGATCCCCATTCCCACTACTGAATGACTTCCGCCCTTCCCTTCTCGAGGTAACAAATCAAATCCTATTCTTTGATCAATGCTAATGGAATGTTGCTCTTTGTTGACCTTGATGCATCCGCGACCTTGGATGTTCATTGATTCTAATAAGTCAGCTTTTATTTCTTTTTCTTTAACAATAATTCATATTACCCCTTGGAACATGATTTGAATTGATGTAAGGCATTGGTAGGGATTGTGTTAGATGGCATTTTTTTACTTCCAGAGAGGTAGAATTGATGGTGTAAGGGTAGGCTAACCATGTGAAGGGCAATAAGTTGCAATTTTTGGTAGGATATAATGGATATTGGAGGGCCTGAGTTTGAGAAAGGGCTATAGCGAAGATATCACCATGATAATGATTTTTCTCCATTTCATCAGTTGGGCAAGAAAAGGGTCCTGTGATTGCTAAATTTCAATTATTTTGTTCTCTCTGAGGAAGAGTTCTTTAATAGTTGAACCAAGTCCTCCCCTCATGTTCTTGAGGTGATCCCACATCCTGTTGAACACTAACTTCACATTATATTATTCAAGAAGATGTTCCCAGGGGCTTTTCAAAAGTATATCACCAATTGATCCGGCTTTTCTCCACCATGGTACTGTCAAAAGATATCATTTGCCGGCATAGCACCTATTTGACACCAGATCCATCAAGATGTTGATTCCGTTTTCTATACAAATCATGAAAGAGCAAATGTTATTCCCTGATGCCATCATTGCTTCTAAACCATTTTATGGTAAAGATTCAAGCATACTTTTAAAGTATGTTAGGTGAACACGACAGGAATTTCTTTTATCTGCCAGTATTTTCTGTCAAAAAAGGAAAATAACTGTTGTTTATTGTAATATTTATGGATGCATGCTCCCAGCCTCATTTCACAATTGTTGTCATTGATTTGTGATATTTCTTCTTGTAAGAATTGGATTAGCATCATGCATATGATACACCACTTCCATTCCCAAGAGTATTAATGTTGTGAAAAATGCATCAAAGGTTCTACTCATCTTTGAACCAATGCTACCTTGTCCTTCCGAAACTAATTTTGCCTCTCTTTGCCAAATCCTTGAACACTGTTTACTCAACAGTAGAGTAATTCCATTACCTTCCTAATCCAGGATACCCTATCATCCATGTAAAGCTATCTAGCACACCTTGTGGAACAGATGTGCTGATATTTACTTAATCAATCAAAATCTTTGTTTCTGTGAGAGCTCTTTCATTTTCTCCTTTTAGATATGTCTTGTGGATGATTATCAACAGAGCAGAGTTCGTTTTTAATGTGCCAATTCCCTTTTTTTCTTTTTGCCTCTATCTGCCTATTTGATAATGGAATTTTGCACGAGTGCATCTCGACATTCAAATGACATTCAAATGCAATCTTGTCGAACCAATAAAATTGCATTTGTCATCTGCTTTTCATAATTACATATATGATTACATAAGTAATGCAAGATTCTTGGATGCTTCAGCCTATCAGTTTTGTCAAGACTGGTGTGTACGGAACATGCCAGACACCACCAAGTCCAGGTACAAGAGTTGCCAATCCATGTGATAGACTTACCTTTCCATTAATGACGGCACTGCATTATTCTAGTTGTATCCTATAAAACAATGGTTGACCACTCGGCTAAAGCTAACAGCTGCTACCTTAACATAGTTCATGTTCTTCTTTGCAAATGTTGCGTGCATAATTCTTGTAACACAAACCAGATATTTTTAGCTTGGTTAATGGAGGAGAATGGCAATTGGCATATGATAGGCTCTGGAATTTCCTATTTCAGGACTCAAGCCATCAATCTTATTGGTCTCTGAAGAGTGACAAGATACATAGATGCCCCTATCTTGTCACCATCCAATATAAGGAGCAACGATTGCTTGTGATTGTTGACATTTCCTTGCAATTCAGAATCATGAAATCAAACAAAGTAGGAAGTTGGGCATTGCAGATTGTGAGTAGTGATTATTAGAATAAAGTTGATTCCTGTAATGGGTTTTGGGCTGTATAGCTCATTTGATTTTCCTGGTTAACTGCATCCTTAATTTCATGTGATCAAGACTAGGTAACATTGTTGACACATTAAAAGTTATATTATGGAAATAGAGGATATACTCTGGAATATGAGTCATAAAATGATTCAGGGTTCAAAAGGTTGTTGATTAAGCAAGACTAGAGTAGATCAGTTGAATGGGAAGAAATGGGAGCAAAATATATCTGGATCTCTGATAAAACAAGATTTAGTTTCATGTGCATCAGATGAGTGATGCACACAGTTTCCTCACCTCTAAGCTTATTATTGTAAGTGCTGGCAGTTGCTGTTGACTATTAAGTTTACTCTGTTAGCTATTCGGTTTACTCTCTGCTTTGTGGAGCCTAACTCAAATTCTTTGTTTCTGAAAACATGTGGTATTCCCTGTGATGCTGACAGCAAGAAGAGCAAAGAGAAATTCAGCTGAGTCAGCAAAATTCTAGCAGAGAAGTCTCACTGACTTGTATCACTCACCATGTTGAATCCATGTTTTGATGTTGGAGCAAAGGGAGCAGAAGAAGAGACCCAAACAAAATGTCAGCAACAAGAGTTTTTTGCTTAACCAGCGCATGTGTTGTTATGTGTAGTGTGCTCAATATCTGTCATCCGTATCTTTTGGAAGTCCAGATTTGTCATCCTACACTGAACAAAGTATAATAATATTCACCTCTAGTTTTGCCAACACTGCTTAATTTATGCTTTTTAAGCAAGTCTTAAGCTATAGATTTTCCTGTAGTTTACTTTAAATTCCTCTGCAACTAGTTTAAGTATTAAAAGTCCATAGTAGCGCCAAATCTTGGTTCATGTTTGTCCCGTTGGGAGTCAGGTTGTCCAGGAAATTTATCCACAACAGCTAATAGTCCACGTGCCTGACTCTTACTAGCCTCACTATATGTACATCATGCATGGTAACAGAGTTGTTAATGGCTTAAAGCGTGATTATAGAATATCCCCTTTTTTTGGC
This sequence comes from Cocos nucifera, assembly GCA_006176705.1. NCBI lineage: Eukaryota > Viridiplantae > Streptophyta > Magnoliopsida > Arecales > Arecaceae > Cocos > Cocos nucifera. The sequence continues at coordinate 3,235,479 of QRFJ01000026.1, read as the reverse complement.
ACAACAACTTGCTTATTTGTGGGTATCATGGATGTCACTTTGTTGCTTGTCAGATTAGAATGCAGGGCAAGAAAATTTTCTGTATTCCAAAGTTGCATCTTGATCTGATACGAAACAAAATTACAGTATTGGAATTGACCAATTGGAGTAGTGCAACTAGCACATCAGATTAAACTGCATTACTATCAGATTCATGAAAACATTGTGACATAAAATCATAACTCTGAGAGTCAATCTTCGCTAAATTAAACAGTGAAATTAGTGAATGCCACATCAGTACTCAAAGCTCCTTTTGGTGAAACTAACATATTCCAAATCCAAATCCAAATCTACTATGTATTTTTTTCAAAACCACCGTATGTATGGCTGTTGCAATGACAAGCCATATAAAATTCTACCAATATTGAATTTACTGTTGTAATCAGTGAATTTAGTGCTCTCTAATAGAAAGTTCACATTATAAAGAAAACAAATAATGGATCTATAAAATAAAATAAAATAAATATATATAGAAAAAAGAGACTATTCTAATACATCAGATTAAACTGCATTACTATCAGATTCATGAAAACATTGTGACATAAAATCATAACTCTGAGAGTCAATCTTCGCTAAATTAAACAGTGAAATTAGTGAATGCCACATCAGTACTCAAAGCTCCTTTTGGTGAAACTAACATATTCCAAATCCAAATCCAAATCTACTATGTATTTTTTTCAAAACCACCGTATGTATGGCTGTTGCAATGACAAGCCATATAAAATTCTACCAATATTGAATTTACTGTTGTAATCAGTGAATTTAGTGCTCTCTAATAGAAAGTTCACATTATAAAGAAAACAAATAATGGATCTATAAAATAAAATAAAATAAATATATATAGAAAAAAGAGACTATTCTAATACATCGTGCAACATAAACCATACTATAACCTCCCATACTCATTGCAGAAGGAAGTGCCAGAGAAGCAGCAGCTACACATCTATTTTCACTACAAGTATTTTCATAGCTCAATCCTGATGAATTCATGCAATCTATCTGTTTTTTAAAACCGGAAACCAGAGTTGGAATTCCAATATCTCATTTCTCCTTACGGTAAATCAAAATTCTGACCACACCAGTTGATTTAATACTATAATCTAAAGAACATTTCACAGCTCAAGAACTTAAGCCTGTTTCTTCCTACCCACTTCATTAATTCCTTCGAAAGCTAAATCAATAAATATATATTGTATATATCTACACCTGTGATAAGCCGTCCAAGGAAGTGAAGCAAGCAATTACAAAATCGTAGAGTTCCAAAGAAAGAAGAAAAGACTTCAATCAGAAACTAACGGCGATTCCGAACCAATCAGTCAAAGACCCAGCGATTCACATCCCTTATCCTTCTCTCCTCTTCCGGGGTTAAGTCGTTCTCAATCCCAAAGTATTCCCGGACATCCTCGACCGTCATGTTGCTGATGGTGTCCGCCACCGCCTGGCAGCAGAGGTCGAACAGCGGCTGGGAGTTGAGGTAGTGGGCCGCCACCATAATCTCCAACAGCTGCTGCTTCTCCGCTTCAACGAACTCCTTGTCCCACTGCTTGAGCTCCTCCTCCTTCCCACCCTCGACCCGACGCTTCCAGTACCTCACCACCTTGGAGAGCACCAGGCCCTCCACGTTGGGGAGGGGCACGCTGCGCTCCACGCACCCGTCCTCGATCATGTTCTTGATCGTCTCCGACTGGCTCGCCACCACCAAATCGACCTCAAATTCCTCGCCGTCATAGCTCTGGAGCACCACGACCTTCGGGGGCTCCACCTTCTTGCTGGTCTCTGGGGCCGCCTCGATGGCGCTCTCTTCGGAAGACATGGTTGATGAATTCTTTAACTCCAACCTGGATGGATCAGTCCAAATAGGTCTCCAATTAGCAAAATCCCTACATTTTTGGGATGCTGAGAGATTTGGAAAAAGAAGAGGGTTTCAATCCAGACAGAAGACTTATTAAGGTTTAAAGCCTGTTCATTCTTGGGCAGGAAAAAAAAAGGAAAATATTTGATTCGATTGAAGAATTACAGGGCTATTCTAGGGTTTCGAAACGATAGAAAAAATCGAACTTGCAGAGTTCCATGGAATTCATCAAAGTAAACACAGATTCACAAGAACAGAAAACTCGATGAGTTTACAATTGATAAAATCCGATCGAAATTTTTTTTTTTCTTATTTTTTAGGTAAAAAAGAAGAGGAAAAAAAAGATGGAGATGGAGTTCTTACTCTTATGGGACACCGGGACTTTGGAGAGAAGCGGAGCGGACGAAGAACGAGAGAGAAGGGAGAGGTCGGAGGTGTTTAGATAACGGAGCTGTCGCTCCTTCGGCCTCACAGGAAAAGGATTAACAAAACAAATCCTTCGAGGAGAAGGTATTGTTGCGACCGGCAGCACGCCGGGTTTTTAGTTGGGTCCGCGAAAATCCGTCTCAAACCCATGAGTTTAAATTTTAAACTCAATAGTCCATAACGTCACGGTCCCACGTAGACTAATAAAACGAGTGCTAGATCGATTTATTAGTCTGGACTAGTAGGTGTTTGATTTGAGGTGACGAGGATCAAGGGTAATATAGATGGAGACGACCAGCGTCTTTTGATAGCAAAGTGACAAATATCAACAATAGATTTGGATTTTATTATACATATCTTTTGTATTGAAGTTGGCAAATATTATAAAAATGTAGCATGATCTATCCAAAGTTCGCAGGTTTTTTCTGTCTTTGATTTTTCCGCTTATTTGTATTTCTTTATTTCAGCGTAGAATATAAAAGTTCTCATATATATATTTGTTCCACTTCTTTTCTAGGTCCTTTATAATGATCAACCGACCCTGCTATGGTTGCTTGGTCTCTCTCTCTCTCTCAGTTGGATGGCATAGCTCATACAATTCTAGCATGGGTAATTCAAGATAGCTGGAAAGCAAAAATATTCTGAAAATGTAGCGGAAAGACACCATCAGGCTCCATCCGGTATCTCCATAATGGAAAATGTATTTTATACCACGGACAGTATAGCTCCATGGATGCCACTCATGATGATTGGATCGAAGTGAAATTTTTTTTTTTTCGGATGCCATGCTCTAGCCTGCATGAGATCCAATTACCACAGATGATGTCCATGGGCCGGACCGGATGAGTGGACCAAATCAATGGCCCAAAATGAAAGTCATGTTCGAGCTTCAGGTCTCAAGCCAATTGGTAAAGAGAAGAGACTCCAAAATTTACTTGCCTGCATGGTATTTCATTTCATTCTACGTTTCAGGTTGTTTCAGGAAGAAGGTTGTGCAAGTTCCATGAATTCATTTTTAGACAAGATGAAATGAAGATTACAAAAAGAAGAAAAAAAAAATTAGAAGAGAAAAAGCTGCATCCACCAAATAAGAAGGCTAAAGAAGCAAAGGAGATCTTGTGCAAGCACGTAGAATTAACTCCATTGCTCGACTCAAAGCGAATTACCAATTAATCCAGCTATTGACTTCACATTGCAAGACTAGGTTTGAAGCCCAACCTACCTGCTTCTTGTTAGTGCAGTATTTTAAAAGACTACTGCAAATAGAAATGAAATAAAATTGGGGATTTCCGTATGATGATAAGATATGTAAAATTATTAGTTTATAATGAGAGTCCTTGATGCAATGTCATAATTTTTTTTTTAAAAAAAAATGATCTACATAAGATATCTCTCTCCAATATATAATATTATTCAATGCAAAGATATTAAATGCTAAACAATCTTTATGTAGTTAATCAATGGACAATATGAATAATATATATATGTTTGAAAATCTTTATAAGTAGTAATTTAATGAGAGTACTTAATGCAATACCACAATTTTTTTTTAGAAAGAAAGTGGCCCATATAAGGTATCTCTTTCGTATCCAATTGAATCAACCTAACAAGGTATGATTAACTTTCAAAAATTCATTTACTTTGCTATAATGAATTTTTAGACTATGCTCCTCACTAGTTACAAAATATTTTATTTTAAAATTATAACACATAGCAAACTCTCTTTGGAAGATGATTGTACGCAATAATTTTACAACACTTTTCAATTTTTTTTAAATATTATACAGAATAATCTTGTAAACGTCAGTGAATGGACCACTTTGATGGTCTCCATCCAATGAAATCTACAAGCCTTTAATTAGGGATCAACCGATCATACCCATAAATTTATTTATTTAAATTAATATACCAATAGTAAGTAATTAATCAAAGATTAATTTATCCGATCTCATAGAGAAATTTCACAAATTTTAACAAATGAGCTACTTTGGTGGTCATCGTCCATTAAAATCTACAATCCTCTAAATCATAAATCAATCAACCATGCTTATAATTGCATTCAATCATCTTGATATTTTAATATCAAGCAATCTATCAAAATTTAATATATCTAATCTCTTTAAATACCATAATAGAGAGATCCTGTAAACATCAATGAATGAGCCACTTTGGTGGTCACCATTCATTGAAATTCATAAATCTCTAAAATTAGAGATTAATACAAAAAAATATATCATTATTCAAACTAAATATGAGAGTATAAAATCTATAATGACATATTTAAAATTTTTTTATATAATTAAATTATATTACATGGATCATAACATAATTATCATATCATAATTATGTAATAGACTTTAAAACAGAAAATAGTCGGCAACATAAATTTTATCAAGAGCTAAACTATAACACAGCAGCTTTATATGGTAAATATCTTTCAGAGGCTTAAATACAAAAAATTTCTTTATGAGTAATTAAATTTTAAATAATATATATATTTTTTATTAGAGACTAAATTATAAAAATTCTTTGAACCATCAATTATTAAAGAAGGTTTTTATTGAATATTTAGCATTATAAGGGCTAAAGTGCAAAATTATCTAAATCAATTTTAACTAGTATTTAACTTAATTAATCGGGCTTTAATTTTAATATATTGGATCCCGGTTCGTGGGTACTCCAAACCGATGGTTTGGAGAAGAAGAGGGCCAAACCGGCACCTCATATTTTGCCTCTGAATCCGGCCGGCGGACCGCCACCGTCTCCCTTATGCTCGCCGACACCCTCGGTGCCTTCCTCCTTTTGGAATCAAACAACGCCCGGAGCAGCATCCCAAGGGCCCAGCACTGGTCGGCACCAGCGTCGGTGGATGAACCGCCGCCGCCACCGCACGCCCGATGGCGCCACCGCATGCTCGATTGGTGCCGCCGCAGGCCAGATGGCCGGCTGCGGTCACGGCATGGGGGAAGAAGAGGGCCACGGCGGTGGAACCGCCAGACTCCACCGGTCGCCGGTGACCAAGGGGAGGGAACTACCCGGTGACCGGAGGAGGAGAAGGGGACGGTAAGTCCTCTTCTTCCATCTTTAAGAACCTTTTTCTTTTTCTTTTTTTTTTGTTTAGATCTGAGTCAACTCGGTTTTTTTTGTTTTAGATCTGACGGAACCGCCGGCCCCTCACGATCGGTCGACTCGGTGGCAGCCGGACCTTCAATCCCACCTTACCGGCAGATGATGGAAAAAAGAAGGCACGGCCACAGAGATCCGTCACCCCTTACTTCCGCCTCATCCAGGTTGCTCCAACGGCGCCTGCCTAATGGCTGCCTTGAAATCAGGCCAACGAGAGCGAACAACCGTACTAATTTTTTTTTAATTGGTCTTTTTTTTATAATTAAATTAATATTTTATTTTGATTCTAATTTCATGATCATATCAATTGAAAAAAATTTATTCAGACCAATCATGCAAGATTAGGATACAAAAATATTTTAAGAACAAATTTTGAGATCATAATAATAATTATTGGTGCAGAAACTGGTCATCGTCGGAGGTCGCTGGAGTCGAGGTCGCTGAGGTCGCCGTCGGAAGTCTGCAAAACAGAATCACATCCGGAGCCGGTGGGGGTGGCTCCGGCAGGATCCTCCGACGCTCAAGTCAGCTCTAGCCAACAGGAATGGAGTGCTCGGGAATGAGTTCTGGAACTTAGAGAAGAAGAAGAGAGCTTAGAAATCAGAAAGATTAGAGTTAGCATATCTGGAGGGATCCTTTTTATAGCGGAGCTTGATGGTGACAGCTACAGCCGCATGCTGGCGGACGGGCCGCTCGAGGTTCGGCAGAGCCAGTCTCATGGAAAGGTGCCGTGTGCGACGGATTGATGGTGACAACCATCGCTGCCTCATAGCGGATCGCTATCACTCGCGGTAGACTGATGGTGATGGCTGCAGAACTTGCGGCGGACTGATGGTGATGGCCGCAGAGCCAGCCGAATGAAGGGTTGAAGGCCTTCGTTGTGTGCCCATTTCGGAGGAGTTCGGGCTCTTGAAGAGGAAACTTGGAGGAAGTTCGGCTCCCATAGGCGTCTGGCTGGAGGTATGCAGCTAAGGCTCGTCCGCTGAGGAGTTCGACCGCTGGGAATCTGAAGCTCGGCCGTTGGAGAGTTCGGCCGAATGTTGGACTTCGGCTGAGGCTCGTCAGCTGAGGAGTTCGAGGAGCTCGGCCGCTATGAGTTCGAGGAGCTCGGCCGCTGGGGGTTTGGCCAAAGCTCGACTGCTTGGAGTCCAAGGAGCTCGGGCGCTAAGTAGTTCGGCCGACTGTAGGAGTTCGGCTAAGACCCGTCCGTCGAAGCTCTTCCGCGGCTACAGGTTGCCGTCGAGCTAGACTTCGGCGGGAGCGGGATTTATCCCCAACACTAGCCCCCCCACTCCCGAGTTCGAAAATTGAAGGAAGTGAGTGCAGGAAAGGCGACTGCCGAAGTCTTCCTCTGAGCCCCGAGCTGACCTAGGTCGAAGCTCGGAGATCTCATCTCCAGCCAAGGTTGAGGGGGCTTCGTCCACTGCGATCGAAGCCGGAGGTTGCGCTCCTCGGGGGCGACATTGTCTCCTACAGCTGAGGTCGATGTGGTCGCTTGGGAGAGATCTGATTTCAGGTCGAGGCTGTCTCCGATCTTATCTCTGGCCGAGGTGGTAGTTGGAGCTCTCCAGCCGAGGTTGACACGGTTGCTTTCTCTAGCCGAGGTCGAAGTTGAAGCTCTCCAGCCGAGGTTGACATGGTTGCTTTCTCCAGCCGAGGTCGAAGCTAAAACTCTCCAGCCGAGGTTGTCCAGGGTCGCTCGGGAGAGATCTTATCTCTAGCCGAGGTTGATGTTCGCGTTAGGACGAGGATTCTCCTCCTATTCCTAACCGAGAAGTTGTCCACGGTCGCTCGGGAGAGATCTTATCTCTAGCCGAGGTTGCCAACGGTCGCTCGGAAGAGATCTTTTCTCTAGCCGAGGTTGACTCGGTCGCTCAGGAGAGATCTTATCTCTAGCCAAAGTGGTTGTTCGGGAGAGATCTCATCTCTGGCCGAGGTTGCTTTTCGAGAGAGATCTTATCTTTGGCCGAACTGCTCGGAAGAGATCTTATCTCTAGCCGAGATGGTTGCTCGGGAGAGATCTTCATCTCTAGCCGAGGTTGCTTTTCGGGAGAGATCTTATCTCTGACCGAATTGCTCGGAAGAGATCTTATCTCTAGCCGAGGTTGCTTTTCGAGAGAGATCTTATCTCTGGCCGAACTGCTCGGGAGAGATCTTATCTCTTGCAGCCGAGCCTTCCTCGGAGGAGATCTTATCTCCTGCAGCCGAGCCTTCCTCGGGGGAGATCTTATCTCCTGCAGCCGAGGTCGAAGTGCGCACTCGGGGGAGATCTTATCTCCTGCAGCCGAGCTTTCCTCGGGGGAGATCTTATCTCCTGCAATCGAGGTCGAAGTGCACGCTTGGGGAAGATCTTATCTCCTGCGGCCGAGCTTTCCTCGGAGGAGATCTTATCTCCTGCAGCAGAGCTTTCCTCGGGGGAGATCTTATCTCCTGCAGCCGAGGTCGAAGTGCGCGCTCGGAGGAGATCTTATCTCTGCAGCCGAGCCTTCCTCGGGGGAGATCTTATCTCCTGCAGCCGAGGTTGAAGTGCGCGCTCGGGGGAGATCTTATCTCCTGCGGCCGAGCTTTCCTCGGGGGAGATCTTATCTTCTGCAGCCGAGCCTTCCTCGGGGGAGATCTTATCTCCTACAGCCGAGCTTCTAAGGCTTCTGACCTGCCCCCGTTAGCACGAGGTCCCCCGCCAGTTCCCAATACGACAACTATTTGACTGCTCGATCCCCTGTTATCGTAGTTTCTGCGCCAGGAAATAACATTATTGGGAGGGAAGAATTTTACCGAAGGGAAGTTACGAGCAGCACATCCCCGTTTGAGGGGTCGTCGGGGCGTTGTTCCTCGGAGCTCCCTCCCTCGGGCAGTAAGTCCCGTCCAGACGACCTCCTCTATCCCATGCTGGCCTTCTCGATTTGGAGCAAGCTCTTGGCTTTGTCGCTGGGAGCCGATGAACCGCCGATGTACCAAGCTTCTCCCCGGGGTAACGTTGATGATGCTGTGAGGCGGTCGACCCTGGAGTTTTTGGTTACGGCAGCACCCTTAGCCGACTTTCTCCAGCCCCTCCTTTCTGACGAGCTCCTCAATTTCGTCTCGCAGTCGGACGCATTTCTCAGCATCGTGGCCGTAGTTGCGATGGTAGACGCAGTACTACCGCGCTTGTTTAGGGGAGACCGTAAACCTTCTGATCTTGGCAGTTGGCTCTTAACTTCGCTGAGAATTCGAGTTAGAAGAGTGGGGCGTAGTTGCAGAATCTTTCGGGAGGGCTTCTTCGCGCTCTTTTGTCGGAGCCTCCTTGGTGGCGAGCTCAAGGAGTTCGGGGTTGTAAAACCTGCGGGAGAACTTTATGCCCAGTTGTCGGAGCTTCCTTGGAGTCATACTCGAGAGGGAGTCCTCGCTTGCCCTGAGGCGGTTGTGAGCTCGGCTGAACTTCGTCTCACCTTGTGTGAAATCTTTGTAGGGGGCTTCCTTGGTGACATAATCGGCTGAAGTTCCGCCTCACTTGCGCCTAACTTCATTTTGATGATGAGGTTTGAGCGGAGATTTCGACCTTGCGTGCACCGAACTTCATTCCATCTTCCCGCGAAAGCCTCTGCGGGAGGACTAATGCCCCTTCCTCGATGATGGGCTTCGAGGTGAAGTTCGGCCTCACTTGCGCCGAACTTCATTCCATTTTCCCGTGAAGAACTTCCTCTGCTGCTTTTGTCCGGACTTCCTTGACGATGAGCTCGAGGGGGAGCTTGGCTTTGCTTGCCTGAACTTCACTCCACCTCCTGTGAATTCTTTGTAGGTGGTTCCCTTGGTGTCATACTCGAGCATGAGTTCGGCCTCACTTGCGCCGAACTTCGTTCCGCTTTCTCGCGGAAGCTTCTGTGGGAGGACTTCATACCCCTTTGTCGGGGCTTCCTCGATGACGGGCTCGAGGGAGAGTACAGCCTTGCTTGCACTGGAAGGTCGTGAACGTGGCCGAACTTCATTCCGTCTCCTTCTGAAACATGGGGGAGAACTTTCTTGATGATGAGTTCGAGGAAGAGTTCGGCGTCGCTTGCTCGAGCTTCATTCCACCTCCTGTGACTTCTTCGTAGGTGGTTCCCTTGGTGTCATACCCGAGCGGAAGTTCGGCCTCACTTGCGCCGAACTTCATTCCGTTTTTCTGCTCGTGGCAAACTCCATTTCGCTTTCCCGCGGAACCTTCCTCGCGTCGAACTTCATTTCGCTTCTGCGGAAGAACTTCTGCTCTCCGTTTCTCTCCTAAGGGCGATTGGCATGCCCAAATGCTCTTCCTTAAGGCCGGTTCCTCGCATTTTTCTGGCAAAGTCTCTGCCGAAGGTTGTCGCACGGCCTGTATCACCTCGGCGGGGCCACAAATCCATCTGGTAGGTTGAACTGCTCAACATCTGCGGTGGCTTCGGATGGAGCCTGGGCTATTGGGGCTGCAATGGGAGCAGGCGTACCTGGCGCGTAGGACGCCGATCGCCGCGTCGAAGCTCTCCTGGGGAATTTTCTCTTCGGAAGAGAAAAGGAAGATCTCCGGAGAGGGAAAAGAAGAGTCGCCGAGCACTCCTTTAAGAACAAGGGAACCTCGGAGGTTCGGGCCCCTCCTCTAGCGCCATTCTGTTGGTGCAGAAATTGATCGTCGTTGGAGGTCGCTGGAGTCGAGGCCGCTGAGGTCGCTGCTGGGGACCTGCGAAACAGAATCCCATCCGAAGCCGGTGGGGCGTGGCTCCGGCAGGACCCTCCGACGCTCAAGTCAGCTCTGGCCAATAGGAATGGAGTGCTCGGGAATGAGTTCCGGAGCTTAAAGAAGAAGAGGAGAGCTTAGAGATCAGAGAGATTAGAGTTAGCGTATCTGGAGGGGTCCTTTTTATAGCGGAGCTTGATGGTAACAGCTGCAGCCGCGTGCTGGCGGACGGGCCGCTCGAGGTTCGGCGAAGCCAGTCTCACATGCTGGCGGATGGGCCGCTCGAGGTTCGGCAGAGCCAGTCTCACGGAAAGGTGCCGTGTGCGACGGATTGATGGTGACAGCCATCGTTGCCTCATAGCGGATCACTATCACTCATGGTGGACTGATGGTGATGGCTGCAGAGCTTGCGGCGGACTGATAGTGATGGCCGCAGAGCCAACCGAATGAAGGATTGAAGGCCTTCGTTGTGTGCCCATTTTGGAGGAGTTCGAGCTCCTGAAGAGGAAGCTTGGAGGAAGTTCGGCTCCCATAGGCGTCTGGCTGGAGGTATGCAGCTAAGGCTCGTCCGCTGAGGAGTTCGGCCGCTAGGAATCTGAAGTTCGGTCGTTGGAGAGTTTGATCGAATGTTGGACTTCGGCTGAGGCTCGTCAGCTGAGGAGTTCGAGGAGCTCGGCCGCTGGGGGTTCGACCGAAGCTCGACTGCTTGGAGTCCAAGGAGCTTGGGCGCTAAGTAGTTCGGCCGGCTGTAGGAGTTTGGCTAAGATCCGTCCGTCGAAGCTCTTCCGCGGCTACAAATTGCCGTCGAGCTAGACTTCGATGGGAGCAGAATTTATCCCCAATAATAATAATTAATAATTATATTTTAAAATTTTTAAGCAATAGATCTGCACTGAATATTTTGTAATAGAAGAAATCAATGATGGACAGATCTTTCTCTTCTTCTTATCTTGATGCCCATCTTCTCAATGGGATGAGTTCCACCCCAAGAACGTAGAGATCTTAATGCACTAGAATTTTTCTACAGGCATGTATTTATAGGAGTAGAGCAGAGACTTAGTCCAATTAGAAAATTTTAATGAGTGAGTAGAGCGGAGATCTAGTTCAATTAGAAAATTTTAATAAGTCTATCCATCACAGAGCCTATTAGTCCGATCAGACATATACCGATATCAGTTACATTACATGACTAAGATAATAGAATCCAAATAATATGATTATAGATAATATGAACTCTGTTGACGCAGAAACTGATCATCATCGGAGTTCACCGGAGTTGAGGCCGATGAGGTTGCCATCGGGGACCTGCAAAATAAAGTTTCACTCGGAGTCAGTAGGGGTGGCTCCGGCAGGACCCTCCGACGCTCAAGTCAGCTCCAGTCAACAGGAATGGAGTGCTCGATAGAGTTTTTAGGAAGAGAAAAGGATTTTCAGAACCTGACGTAAGTGTATCCGGAGGGTCCTTTTTATAGAGGGAGCTTGTTGTAACCGCCTTGATTAATAATTGTTGTAACTGTCCTGATTAATACCGATCGTTATTGACTCGATAAATGTCGATCGTTATTATCGTGTAACCGTAGCGGGATCGTCTATCGGAATCCACATAAGAAGTTCGGCCTTCATGGAAGTTTGGCCATTGAGAAGTCCACTGAAGAGGTTCGCAGGGAGTTCGGCTTCCGTAGAAGCTCGACCGCTGGAGAAGTCCGCAGGGAGTCCGGCTTTCGTAGAAGCTCGATGATTGGGCAATCAGAAGGAGTTCGACCGCTAAGTGGTTCGGCTAAGGCTCGTCTGCTGAGGAGTTCGACCGTTGGAAGTACGAAGCTCGGCCGCTGGAGAGTTCGGTCGGTTGAAGGACTTCGGCTGAGGCTCGGCCGCTGAGGAGGTCGGTCGGATGTAGGAGTTCGGCTAAGACGCGTCCGCTGAAGCTCTTCCGTGGCTATTGGCCGCATCAGGCTGGGCACCGAACTTGACTTTGGCAGGAGCGAGGTTTATCCCTAACAGGCCGCATCAGGCTGGGCATCGAACTTGATTTTGATAGGAGCGGGGTTTATCCCCAATACTAGCCCCTCCACTCTCGAGTTCAAAACTCGAAGGAAGGGAATGCAGAAAAGACGACTACCGAAGTCTTTTTTTGGGCTCCATGCTGATTTAAATCGAAGCTCGGGGGAGCTCTTATCTCCGGCTAGAGTCGATGTTGAAGTTGAAGCTTTCCAGCCGAGATTGACCCGGTCACTCGGGGGGACCTTATCTTCTTTGGCCGAGGTTGACGCGGGCGCTCACATTAGGACGAGGTTATCTTCGATCTTATCTTTGTCCAAAGTGTAAGTTGAAGCTCTCAAGCCGAGGTTGGCCTAGTTGCTCGGGTTAGGATGAGGTTATCCTCCTGTTTCTAACTTCGACTTTGCTCGTGTTAGGACGAGGTTCTCCTCCTATTTCTATCTCGTCTAAAGTGAATGAGGCCTTCGACTTTGCTCGCGTTAGGACGAGGTTCTCCTCCTATTCCTAACGGGCTGTAGGAGGATATTTGGACCATCGTCCGTACTTCTCCCCCCATCTTGTCTAAAGTGAACGAGGCCTTTGACTTTGCTCGCATTAGGACGAGGTTCTTCTCCTGTTCCTAATGGGCTGTGGGGGCACATTTGGACCGTCGTTCATACTTCTCCCCCTATCTCGTCTAAAGTGAACGAGGCCTTCGACTTTGCTCGCATTAGGACGAGGTTCTCCTCCTGTTCCTAACGGACTGTGGGGGCACATTTGGACCGTCGTCCGTGCTTCTCCCCCCATCTCGTCTAAAGTGAACGAGGCCTTCGACTTTGCTCGCATTTAGGACGAGGTTCTCCTCCTGTTCCTAACGGGCTGTGGGGGCACATTTGGACCGTCGTCCGTGCCTTCTCCCCCATCTCGTCTAAAGTGAATGAGGCCTTCGACTTTGCTCGCGTTAAGGACGAGGATTCTCCTCCTGTTCCTAACGGACTGTGGGGGCACATTTGGACCGTCGTCCGTGCTTATCCTCCCATCTCGTCTAAAGTGAACGAGGCCTTCGACTTTGCTCGCGTTAGGATGAGGTTCTCCTTCTGTTCCTAACGCGGCAACTATTGGCTGCTCCTTCGCTGTCATCGTACAGTTTTTGCATTCCGAAATAATATTATCGGAAGGAAAGAATTTTATCGAAAGAAAGTTACGGGCAACACATCCCCGTTTCAAGATCGTTGGGACGTTCTTCCTCTGAGATCCATCGGGCAGTAAGTCCCGTCCAGACGACCTCCTCTATCTCATGCTGGCCTCTTTAATTTGGAGCATGCTTCTCTTAGCTTTGACGCTGGAAGGTGACGAATCGTCGATGTATCTAGCCCCTCCCCGGGATTACGTTGATAATGCCGTGAGGCGGTCGACCTTGTAGTTTCTCGTTACGGCAACGCTCTTAGCCGATCTTCTTCTGCTTCAAGCTGGCGTCGAAGAAATTTACCCCATCGCCCTTTTTGACGAGCTCTTTAATCTCGTCTTGGAGTTAAATGTATTCCTCAGTTTCGTGGTCGTGGTCGCGATGGTAGGAGCATTACTTGCTTCGATCGCGCACGTTTGGGAAGGCCATAGTCCTTCAGGTCTTGATGGCTGGCTCTTAACTTCGCTAAGAATTCGAGTTAGAGTAGCGGGGCGTAGTTGCCGAACCTTTCGGGAGGAGGACTTCTTCGCACCCTTCTATCGGGACTTCCTTCGTGTTGAGCTTGAGAAGTTTGGGCCTTGCTTGAGCGGAGGTTCATTCTGCTTTCCCGCAAAACCTTTCGTGGGAGAACTTCATGCTTCTTTGTCCGGACTTCCTTGCTTGCCGGGAGGGGGTCGGCTTTGCTTGCCCGAACTTCGTTGCACCTTCCGTGATTTCTTTGCAGGGGCCACCTTGGTGACGTACAAGAGGGGGAGTTGGCCTCGCTCGCCCTGGGGCTGTCTCGAGCATGGTCGAACTTCATCTCACCTCCTGTGAAATCCTTCTAGGGGTTTCGTCGATGACATACTCGAGCGGGGGAGTTCGGCCTTACTTGAACCGAACTTCATTGGGATGATGTGCGGCAGAGTTCGGCCTCACTTATACCGAACTTCATTCCGCGGGAGAACTTTGTTCCGCCCTTGCTTGCGCCGAACTTCACTTGATGGTGAGCTTTAAAGGAAAGTTCGGCCTCACTTGAGCCGAACTTCATTCCAATAATAAGCTTTCGAGGGGAGTTCGGTCTTGCTTCCGCCGAACTTCATTTCGATAATGAGCTGCGGAGTTCGGCCTCATTTTATGCCGAACTTCATTCCGCGGAAGAACTTTGTTCCGCCCTTGCTTGCGCCGAACTTCGCTTGATCGTGAGCTTCGAAGGAAAGTTCGGCCTCACTTGAGCCGAACTTCATTCCAATGATGAGCTTCTGAGAAAGTTCGGCCTTGCTTCCGTCGAACTTTATTCTGATAATGAGCTTCGTGGTGGAGTTCGGCCTCACTTGCGCCAAACTTCGCTCTGCTTTCCTGCGAAAGCTTCCGCGGAAGGATTTCATGTTCGACGGGGAGCTCGGCTTTCCTCGCGCTGGACTTCATTCCGCTTTTCCGCGAGACCTTCCGCAGGAGAACTTCCTGCTTCTTTGTCGGGGCTTTCTCGATGATGAGCTTCGAGGTCGTGGACGTGGCCGAACTTCACTCCACCTCCTTCGACACGGCCTAACTTCATTCCGCCTCTTTGTAAAATCTTCTGTGGGGGAACTTCTTGCTTCGTTATCTGAACTTCCTTGACGTCGAGCTCGAAGTGGAGCTCGGCTTTGCTTTAGCTACCGAACTCCACTCCGCCTCCTATGAATTCTTTGTAGGAGGTTTCGTTGATGACATACTCGAGATGGGGGAGTTCGGCCTGACTTGAGTGATGAGCTTCGAGGGGGAGTTCGGCTTTGCTTCCGCCGAACTTCATTCCGACGATGAGCTTCCAGGGGGAGTTCAGCTTCACTTCTGTCGAACTTCGTTCCAACCTTCTTATGAAAACTTCTACGGAAGAACTTCTACTCTCCGTTTCTCTTTTCTAAGGACGATTGGTATGCCCAAAAGCTTTTCCTTATGGCCGGTTCCTCGCGTCCTCATGGCAGGGCCATTGACCCGACCAGCAGATTGAACTGTCCCACGTCTGCGATGGCTTCGTGTGGAAACTGGGCTATTGGGGTTGAGACAGGAACAGACAGATCTGGCGCGCAGGCTGCCGATCGTCGAGTCGAAGCTCTCGAGGCATTTTCTCTTTGGGAGAGAACTCTAGAAATCATCGCCGAGCACTCCTTTAAGAACAAGGGAACCTCGGAGGTTCAGGCCCTCCTTCTAGCGCCAATCTGTTGACGCAGAAACTGGTCATCGCCGGAGTTTGCCAGAGTTGAGGTTGATGAGGTTGCCGCTGGAGACCTGTAAAATAAAGTCCCGCTCGAAGCCGGTGGGGGTGGCTCCGACAGGACCCTCCGACGCTCAAGTCAGCTCCAGTCAACAGAAATGGAGTGCTCGGTAGAGTTTTTAGGAAGAGAAAAGGGTTTTCAGAACCTGACGTAAGTATATCCGGAGGGTCCTTTTTATAGAGGGAGCTTGTTGTAACCGCCTTGATTAATGATTGTCGTAACTATCCTGATTAATACCGATCGTTATTGTCGATCGTTATTGCCGATCGTTATTGATTCGATAAATGTCGATCGTTATTATCGTATAACCATAGCGGGATCGTCTATCGGAATCCACATAAGAAGTTTGGCCTTCATGGAAGTTCGGCCATTGAGAAGTCCACTGAAGAGGTTCGCAGGGAGTCCGGCTTCTGTAGAAGCTCGGCCGCTAGAGAAGTCCGCAGGGAGTCCGGCTTCCGTATAAGCTCGACGATTGGGCAATCAGAAGGAGTTCGGCCGCTAAGTGGTTCGGCTAAGGCTCGTCCGCTGAGGAGTTCGGCCGCTGGGAGTACGAAGCTCGGCCGCTGGAGAGTTCGGTCGGTTGAAGGACTTCGGCTGAGGTCCGGCCGCTGAGGAGGTCGGCCGGATGTAGGAGTTCGGCTAAGACGCGTCCGCTGAAGCTCTTCCGTGGCTATTGGCCGCATCAGGCTGGGCACCGAACTTGACTTTGGCAGGAGCGAGGTTTATCCCCAACAGGCCGCATCAGGCTGTGCATCGAACTTGACTTTGGCAGGAGTGGGGTTTATCCCCAACAGACTCCTTAACCATTCATTCAGATGATAACTTAGTCTATATTTGCATGATAAATCAAAAATAAAAAATCAGTCTATAATCAATGAAAGCCCACCGCATGAGTATTTCCAACATATAATTCCATGCAATGGATATATTTTTTTTTAAATATTTGATTTTATTTATCTTATGAAGATCCGACTTGAGAGAGATTGGAGGAGGAAGCGAGAAAGATTGGAGGAGGAAGCGAGAATGCTGGTGATGATGCTAATTTTTTTAAATAAAAATATATTTAATAGAATGAAATAATTTTTTATTAAATATATAATAAATATTATATATATTTTTTAAAAAATAAATATTCAATCAAATATAAAATATTTTGTAATATACTATTCTTCTATAATTAATTAAATATACTAAAATTATTTTTTTAGATATCATTTTTTAAAAAAATAATTTTTAAAAAATATTTAAAAATGAGAAAAAATTCAAGGAGCGAGGAGAAGGGACGAGGCTTTTTATGCACAATATGTTATTCAACATGAAGGTGGAGGGCATCAAATTTCTCCT
>QRFJ01000026.1:3078626-3213626 GCA_006176705.1 Cocos nucifera | reverse complement strand
GTGACACTAACACGCACCCAATCATTATGGAACCTTCCCACCAGAGAAGCAGAATAAAAAAAACATCCGATTCCCACCTCCCATCCACAAATCCTCGGTTCCTCACTGTCCTCCTCCCTCCCTCCAAACTCTCGCGTCTCCTCCCCGCCTTCGTCGCTACGATGTGAGAACCCGCGAAGGCGAAGGCAAAGGCGAAGGCGGGAAGAAGAAGAAGAGCCCAAGGAAAGGGATCCGATCATGTCTTCTTGCGTGGAATTGGGCTACCGGAGCTCCGCCATGCTTGGCTCTCGAAGCTCCCGGCTCCTCCTCCTCCCCCTCCCCGCCGCCCTCCGTGGCTCCGTCCGGTTCCGGTGTGTCCTGGACCTGCTGCCCCCCTCGCTCGGCACCTCCATCACCTCCGGCAACGCGATCGTGGCCGCGGCTGCGGCCGCCGGCGGCTCCGGCACGGCGCACGCGGCGGTGACGTCGGCGCTTGCGCACGTGGCGGTCACGGCCGTTGCGATCGCCTCGGGGGCGTGCCTCTCCACCAAGGTCGATTTCCTTTGGCCCCGGGTGGAGGAACAGCCAGGTCCGCTTTCTTTTCGTCTTTTTCCTTTTTAAGCCTGGAATCAAGATAACGTTAGGTTCACAATCTATCAGTTGTCGTGTAGAGCTAATCTGAGATTCCAGATTATAGAGATAGGCACCGAGCTAGGTGATTCTCTGATTATCATTCTTGAGGAGTGGTCTATGAAATAGTTGAAAGGATGGAACATGGTTCGTAGCAATATGGAACTAAGTAAAAATATTTTTTAGGTATATTATTATTATTATTATTATTGTGGCCAATCCACCTGCGCTTGCAATCAAATACTGGAAAGCTCGGAAACACAAGTCCACACTGACCGAAGTCGGCTCCAATGGATATCCTCCGATGCTAAAGTTAGTGGATGGACCGATCGAACATGAAAATGAAGAGCAAGGTAGCAGGATTTACTCTTAGAATAACTTGGAATCCCCCCAAATGACCGGTTTACCTTTTTTGTATAGGCGTCGGGGTAGTAATTGCTTAGTATGCCAGCCGGATATCAGTCGGTTGGCTTGAAATCCGATTGCCGATGGTTGGTCGGTACCGATGGTCAATCGGCGTAAAGTTACTTGACCGACAATCGATTGGTATAAATTCAGCCGATCGACGAACCATCGATACAAAGTCGATCGACCAATGATTGGTCAGTTTCAAATCTGCTGACTGATCAATGGAAGCTCTCCAAATAATTTATCTGGTTTCCGATTGACTCTACGAAACTGTTTCCGAGAAGAGCGGGCGAAAACAATTAATGGGTGGTTTAATTACCAACCCACGATCACGCTACACCGAAAAAAGAGGAACCCACGTGCTAAGTAGTTACCACCCCGACGCCTATAAAAAAAAGGTAAATTGGTCATTTGAGGGAATGCCAAGTTATTCTAAGAGCAAATTCTGCTATCTTGCTCTTCATTTTCATGTTCGACCAATCTATCCATTAACTTTAGCATCGAAGGATCTCCATTGGAGCCGACTCCAGTCAGTGTGGACTTGTGTTTGCAGGTTTTTTGGCGTTCGATTGCAGGCGTAGGTGGATTGGGCGCAACAGATTCCACTGGAGCCGACTCCGGTCAGTGTAGACTTATGTTTGCAGGTTTTCCGACGTTCGATTACAGACGCAGGTGGATTGGCTGCAACAATTATTATTATTATTATTATTATTATTTTGCTAAAGCTGTATATTAAAATCTTTGAAACCTAAGGAGATCATCTTCTAGTACATGGGTGCAAACGAGTTGAGCCGCTCACGAGCTACAAGCTCAACTCAACTTGGTAATTATCGAGCTCGAGTAGCTTGAATAGTTTTTCGAGTTGAGCTTGAGTAGCAAGATACTCGGCTCAATAGCTCATGAGACTACTCGAGTTTATATATATTTTAATAATATTATTTTTATTTTTAATATATATTGATATACATACATATATTATTATTATTATTATTATTATTATTATTATTATTAGGCTAAGTTTTGATTTCGAGATCGAACTCAAGCTCGAGTATGGCTCGATTGATATTCAAGTTAAGTAGAGTTGATTTTGAGTTTTGTCTATTAGTTATCGAGCCAAGCTTGAGCCTGGAATATTAAGGCTTGATTGATCTTGAGCCAAGTTTTAAGTCCGAATATTTTGAGTCGAGTTGAGCTCAAGCTTCGTTACTCAATTTAGCTCAGCTTAATTGCATTCTTGAGAGTGATGGCTGGGAAGTATGATGGTCAATGAAGAAATAGATAGATATAAAATAAGCAAACATGGTCTTCCTTTTAGAAACTCTTCTTGGATTATGTGAATGCCACCCTGTAAAAATAATTAGTCTGCAAGAGATGAAGGGGCATTGAGTGGAATGATGGTCTGGACAAATAAATGGTATCTTTATGTTGTCAATTGTGGAAGGAAGAACTTTATTGAAATGGATGGGTGAATTTTCTGAAATATTTTTTAATTTTTAAAATTTGAAGAGCATGGTTTAGGTAGGCTTAATTTCAGCTCTAATGATTAGCATTTCTGGTCAAGGTTGTGGAATGGCTTACATCATTGGATAATAAGACAGAATGGACATTGGTGATTTGCATGAAGGGAGCCTTGAATCATTAGGTTCACTTTTAAGGAAGTAATGTGGTTCTAGAAATAGGATTTTGTTAGGTGATGTGTGCTAAATCATCCTCTCCTTTACAATGATATTGCTTAGTCCATTTATAGACAAAATTCATTTAAGTAGAAGTCTACAAATTTTTTGGTCTTGAAGATTAGGGTTCAAAGTTTCCATTAAGTCACCATAGAGGTTTTGTAGAAATAGGTTGGTACCAAGAATTAGTTCTTTTATGCTCCATTCATGGGGTTCAAGGACCCTATCCCTATTAATTCTTGTGCTTATGGTTAGAGCTCTTGGTTTTAAGGATCTGCAATGTTAATTGATTCTAAAGTTCTGTTTGCTTCACAGATAAACCAGAGTATACCCATATAAAGGCTGACAATCTGGCATTGTTCAGGTTTGTCCAGTCAAAACAACTTTTGGCACTCATTCCTCTTTAACCAGGTTAAAATTCTATAGGGGGAAGGGGTCCAAATAAATTTCTATTTAGAAAGCAATGAATACCTGAATGAATAACTTTGTCCAACCATGCTGGTTAAAATTTTGCAGGAAACCAAATATGGCTTCGATGTTGCGAAATGAAGGTTGACTAGCAAGATGAACATAACAGAAATAAGAATGTCAAGATGATGTGCAATGTTTTCAAGAAGAATATAGTTTGGAATGCTCATAAGGAGTTTCTTCAATCAAGGGCAAAGTGATGGAGAATCTATCGAGATGGTATGAATGTTTATAACAAAAATTTAAGGATGCACTAGTAAGGATAAATTCTCAAATACATCGAAAGGTCTACAAAGAAGAGGGGATAGCTTAAGTTAGCGTGGACAAAAGTTGTGAGTTGTGAGGATGTGGAAGATGTTGCACTCACAAAGGTGGCTTTAATTGGAATATTATTAAGGACTCTTAATGGCTTGTTCTTTTGTGGGTAAATATCATGAAAAAGTTGGTCTATTTTTTCATCGACCAACTTACCCATGTTCTCACATTTTTCAAGATGGAAAAATTACTTTCCCATGGATAGCATTTACCCATGAAATAGGGGAAAGTTTTACCCACCTAGGGGGTGGCTAAATCATTTTTCCATGAGCCAGTAAAGTAGGTATTTAATTTTATACCTAAAATACCCCATCCTCATTTCCTATATCTCCATCATTTAATGCTCAATAACTCAACCATCCACTTTCTTTAAATCTAAAAAGCATAGGGGATATCATGGAAAATATGAATAAATTTTAACAACTTACCCAGGAAAGTAGTAGTATAAAAAACATGGGTAACATATTTTGGAGCAACTTGCCCATGCATAAAAGAACATCGGTAAATTATTTTCTTGTCTAAATGTTACTTGAAAAATATTTACCTAGGAAAATGTAGATTCCCAGGTAAATGTTTTTACCTGCAAAAGAACAACCCCTAAAGCTAACACCAGTCCATGAGTACAAGGCTCGAACTATTTTTGTTGATGTAAGGTGGAATCTTCTATAGGATTTTCATTAGTATAAGACTTAAGTAGATTAAACTAGGAACCCAACAAGAAGGTCCCACTGCCCCCCCCTCTCTCTTTGTCTCTATGAAGTGAAAATTGTAAAGTAGCAAGTACTTTAAAATTATTTTGCCAGCTCAATTTGAAAGGCTTATAACAGAGTCAGCTGATCATTTTTGTTTGAGCTATGAAGGCTTTGGGTTTTTGGATGAAGTGGAGGGAGTTGGTACTTGGCCTTCAAGTCATCAATGTTGATTAATGGAGCCGTAGGGTAATGGGTGCGGTGTGGGCATGGGCTGCATCAGGGTGACCTGCTTTCTGCTCTCCTTTTCATTCTTGTTTCCAATGTCTTATGTAGAGTTCTTCATAGAGCCTCTTAGGAGCATCTTTTATGGAAGTTGGGACTAGATGAGGTGTTGGAAGGTATCAGATCTTTAATATTCTCAGGTGACATGCTGATTTTTTTTTTTTTAAACCTGAGGTTGATATGGTTAGAACATGAAGTTTATTCATTATTCTTTTAATTGTTGTCTGGTTGGAAGATTAACTTTGAGAAAAGTGTGTTGGTGTATCTTGGAGCTGAGGAGACTAGACAGACTGGATGCACTAATGTCCTTGCCTAATACTCCTTTGCATGTTGCTGAGCTAAAAGAGTATTTCCTCCTTTGTATGGAAGAGTCTGTCATTTGGAGGGCAACTCATGTTGATGAATGCAGTGTTGCCAGCTATCCCTGCATATTCAATTTCCATCCTCCTTGCGCCTTCTTGGTTACTACAAAAGATCAACACAATTTGATGGAATTTCTTATGGAAAGATGAGATTAGCAGAGGCAGTTGTTTGGTTAATTGGAAGGCTGTGTATAGAGGCAAGACAGAAGGTGGACTGGGAGCTCTAGATCTAAGGGTTCTCAATTTTTCATATTGGCCAAATGGTGGTGGAGGTGGTTTACTAAAGGTGCTATGAGTTGGGTGCATCTGATTGAGTGTAAGTACTATAAGGGATATAGGAAATTGGGATGCCATTCAAGTGCATCGGGAACTCAGGCTTCTCCTTTCTGGAGGAATGTGCTTGAAACTAGTGCTATTTGTTTGCTGGCCTCAAGTTTGGTATGGAAAATGGGAGGAAGATTCGGTTTTGGAGGGATGTTGGTTGTGCTGATCATAAGCTGGTGTAGCTTCTAATTTGAATTGTTGGGTATCTGATTGTTGTAAACAGCCGCAAGGTGAGTGGCGGTGGGTGCTGAACTTTATTTAAAATGGATCTGAGTGGAGGCCTTGCACATGAGATTGAAACTCTGAAGAATATCCTAGTTGTTGTTATCAATTCGAGAACTCAGTTCTTTGGAGGTGGGATCGAAATAGCTGCTACACTGTCAAAAGCACCTATCGAGTGCAGAACTTCATGGATTGCGGGCTGTCTATTCAGACTTTTATGGTGACTGCTTCTTCCTTCAAACATGATAATATTTTTCATGGCTGGCAATCCAATGTTGGCAATCCAGAACAACAGGGGGTGCTTGGTGAAGTGGTTAAAGGCTTGGGCTTGCAAGTGCAATAGCAAAGGTTCGAGTCCTGGGGCAGCCACTTTGTGCCAAAAAAAAAAGGTCAAAGGTTAGGTCTGTCTCATATTTGCCCTTCCCAGGGCCCCGAACTGCCAGGACCATAACTGGGTAGATGTACTTTTTATGTAATTGATGTTGGCAATCCAAAAAAAAGTATTAACTGGTGAGAATCTGAAGAAGAGGGGACTACAGACATAATTTCTGAGGAAATCTAGCATTAAGCGACAAAATTTGACCTCTTGAAAAAATTTTGCTGCAAACTCAGCTT
Source organism: Cocos nucifera (assembly GCA_006176705.1). Taxonomy (NCBI): domain Eukaryota; kingdom Viridiplantae; phylum Streptophyta; class Magnoliopsida; order Arecales; family Arecaceae; genus Cocos; species Cocos nucifera. The sequence continues at coordinate 3,207,656 of QRFJ01000026.1, read as the reverse complement.
ATGTTTTCACAAGATTGAATGAAATATTTTGAGAGATTGATGCAGATTTGACATAATTTATTGATTATAATCTGCAGTGGATTGCATCTCAATTACATATGCTTAAACGGAAGACATTTGCTTCTTTACCATTGATAGCTTCCACATAGATATACTTTTGCTGAAGCTGCACTTCTTGGTCCTTTACTTTGGATATGCACCTTTACTTTGGATTGATATGCACCTTTACTTTGGATAAAGTTTGATTCTTATTTATGCTCATTATAGAATACTTTACATCATTTGTCTTTCTTGAACTGTGATTAGAATCATGGCACCGAAGCCTGATCCATTTTATTTTGAGCCAGCTCTACAATAATGTTCCACATCTGTTCTTCTCATCTTTTATGCAATTGAAACATATAATGCAGATATTCTTGTATTGGAAGGAGTAGATGTAACAGGATACCCAATCTTCAATGATGAAAAGGTCTTATAATTTTCCTCTTCATCATGACTTGTATAATTACATATATATTTTATGTCAAATAGATATCTATTCTTTATTGAGCAGGTGCAGAAGGCTATTGCATTTGCAACCAAAGCTCACCTTGGTCAATCAAGGAAAACAGGAGAGCCATATGTCACGCACTGCATCCATACTGGAAAAATCTTAGCTGCTTTGGTGCCAACAAGCGGAAAACGAGTATACATTTTCCTCTAGTGTTGATATTTGGTAGTTTTAGCGGGCTTCATATCAAGGATCTTGATTTGCAGCACTATAATTGACACGACAATCTTCCTTTTGTTAAGAATGTGCATTCATCTTCAATTTGTTTCTACTTTTGATGGCATATGTTCTGTTACAGGCTGTAGACACAGTTATAGCTGGAATTCTTCATGATGTGATAGATGACACATTCGAAAATCTGACTAGCATAGAAAAAGAGTTTGATGATGATGTAGCACATTTAGTTGCTGGTGTTTCAAAGTTAAGCTATATAAACCAGGTAGGCAATAAAAAACCTTTTTATTTTTTCAAAAACTTCATATTTAATTATGTAAATGTCAATTATTGTTGTACATTCACCATTGATTTTCCTGTTCTGAAAAAGTAATAAGTTACGATCAGATATCTCATTAACACTCAAAGATATGGGTGCTTTATTGACCATTGCATAAAGAAAGTCAATTGCTAGAATCGTTAATTGCTTCTGAATGGAGTAGCTCTTTTTCATATCAAGTAGACCGCAGTAGCAGGGGGTCTATGTATATATGTGCATGTGCTTAAACTCAGAGGTTTTCTCCCTTTGCTGAATTGTACAAGTTATACGTGAGTTTAGTTTGGCTAGCAAAGATCCCAAGATTCAGGGGTTCGAAACGGACATTTACTTTAGTGGAATGTCTACCATATAAAACTTCTGTTAATACGCCATTGCAGGAACTGAGTAAATTTTGTCGGATTATTTTGAAAGAGTTTGCCCAGTGCAAAGGCTTTATCCTAAATATAAAATGATTGCTTGCCAAATTTACTTGTACAATACATATTTTGCCTATTAATTACATCATCATTCTTATTGGTGTCAACACACTTATGAGAAAAAATAAGGAGAAAATTAAGCATTTCTCCTCCCATCATAAAAGTACCTTTTGATTAATATCACCATCCATAATTTCTTTCATACAATTGCTAGCTTAAGCAAAAGAGGGATGGTTTAATATCATTGAGTAAACAAAACAGAAGTTTTTCTTCATTATTATTTTAGCTTTAACTTCAATTTTTACATGTTCTGGATTTTTTACACTCTAAATACTTGGACATGGCACTATACTCTTTCATACTATTGCCAGCTCAAGGAATCAACACTTGGCATACGGTTTTAGATGTCCAACAAAAAAACAATAGTGGGTGCATTTGGACTATTCAGTCTCAACTAGAATTGCTCAAATACCAAGCGGCCCACCCAATCTGGGAGCATTTTGGACAGGCCTGGGCTTGGTTTTCTAGCTTGGTGGGCTGGATCAGGCCTAAAATTTGAGCTCGTCCTTTAAATGGGTCGGGCTCTAGTTTGCATCGATGTGGCCTGAGCTCGCTTATTTAAATTAATAAATATATTATGTATGCGTGATATCTCTTAAGTACCCTTGCAGGCTTGCAATATACATTTCTAACCCTTACATCCCTAATCTGTTAGAGGCTAGAGCCTGGTTCATTTCATTACTCAATTAAGGAAAGGAGGTGGTGACGTCTAGGTTAGCACGTCCACCTCGCTTCCTTGCCTCAACCCTGCATCCCACCATAAGGAGGAGTTGTCTCCCTCTCGTATTGTGAAAGACCTCGCCTAGCCTAGCTGAGGGGAGTCTAGCTCGGGCCCCAGCAGCTCATGTACATGGCCTTGTGGAGGGAGTCATTTGCCTGCTTCCGGCGCTCCTTTCATTGCCGAGGAAGTGATCGAAGCCAAACCCGGTGATTGGCACGAGCCTAGCCGCAGCAACCCGATCCTTGCTGGCATTGCACCTGGTGCCCCAATCTGTGTGGGTGTGGCATTGCACCACCGCCACACGTGCCACCATCCAACCCCGATTCAAGTAACTCATCTCCTCAGATCTCAGATCTTTGATGAGATTTCTTTGTTTTTGGCAAGGATGACCGTTAGCAAGAAAGCCCTCTAAGTACTCCCTTTTGCCTTCTATTTTTTGATCCTTTTTGATGATCGAATAAGAGACTAGGGCTATCACCCGCATTACTGAAAAGTCTAGAAAGCCCGGGGCCCAGCCTGGAAGCTTGAAGCCTAATTAGTAACGAGCTTTGGCCTGGGAAGTAGGACGAGGCTGAGGCCGCCTAGGCTCGGGCCTGACAAAATGATGTGGTACCCTGGTTTGAGCCCGACCTGAAGCCGGCCCAGCCTGCCTATTCAGCAAGTCTACTCTCAACCATTCAAGTGTCAAATAAGATTGATGTAAAATGCCTAGACACTAAAAACTTCATAGTTTTTTTCTTCCTTTTTTATGGCAGTATGATGTGAAATCAAGTTTTTCCCAAAAAACGGTATGAAGTATGAATAACCAGCCAAAACAACTATTCTCGTAGTGTTTAATACATTTTTCATTTTGTAATTAGATGCTGTTGCTTTTGGACGCCGTCACACTTGCCACCTGTATCTTGTGTTTACCTAACACTTCATTCATTTCATCTTTTGTGTAAATCAGCAAAAATGATTGTGGTATGTGGCAGTATCAATATCTTCATGCACCTTACCATATACTAGAAATTGTCTGAAATATTCACAATAAAACCTTATAGTACTATCTTTATTTCTATCAGGTGTGGATTAGTTGGTAGAAAAAAATGCTACCTTCATTACATGCTATGGAAGTTTGATTCATTTATTGAAAAAATAAGAAGAAATCTTTCTTCTCTCTTAATTTGACTCTGGTATCTATGATTTTCTTATCCATATTCACAGATTGCAGTTTTCAATTTTGCATATAAAGTTTGCTTTTGATATATCATCTTGACAAAATTATGCTATATCAGAAGGAACATGCAAATTTTTAAGTCTGAGATTCTTTTCATGATAACATTCCACTTGGTGTGCCTACTTATGGATGACCTGTTATTTGGTTGGTGTTGTGCTAATTCCGGAGTCTATCAGCATTATATATATCATTTGCTTTTTTTTCATTACTAATGTTCAAAATTGTGCAGTTGTTACGAAGACATCGACGGAAAACAGTAAGCAGAAGTACTCTTAGTTCCGAAGAGGTACTTTTTCTTTTAATTTTTTTAAAGAAAATGATAATCTTACACCGGGACAATAACTTTAGCTTGATTCTGTGTTTGACTTTACACAAATTTTAATACTTTTTTCCAAGGGGGCATATGTTTATCGATCACCGAAGTAACTAAACATTTTATCTGTAAAAAGTGTATATGATATACGTTCCTAAATATTGGAAATCATCTCATCTATGACCAATGTATGGGGGAATGAGCTTAATTTTGACCCTTAATTTAAGCCACTGAAAAATCACTTGTCTCACCAGAAATATGCTTACACTTGTCGTACTTCAGCATACATGGTCTTCACAATTTTAACTTTCATGTATTCAGATCATTATTCCTAAATGCCCATCAAATACCTTTCTTGGTACCCAAGATATGCTATCTCAAATTTGATAGAAACCATGCTTAGACTCATGCTATTTATTCAATTGCCCACGTACAAAGATAGCCTCAATTTTCTAGATTCAAGGTACATGTCCAAATTGTTTCTGTAAGACTCTTGTTACTTTTCTTAATCTCCGTTTTGTGAACATTGTCCTAGCATTTGTAGAGTGTCTTACAAGTTTAGTTCCATGGTTTTTGGTGCAATTTTACATGTAATTTTATTTTTTGTAGATAGTTGCCAACTTGCCATAGTACTTCTCCAGCCATTTAGCATTTTTATGTTTCAATATCTTATTCAATAAACATGTTAAATTAACTGAATTTTCTTTCATAACTTTCAAAACCTTGATTGATACACCATCCTGTCTTGATGCTAATCCTTTGCATCCTTTCACAGCTACCATTACAATTCTGAATGTTCCATACGAAAATCTAGATATAAGCACTTCCTGGTTCTCCAGCATTCTGATATTTGTGAAGTTTGTCCTATATCCCTGATTATCAGAACCATAAGACACCTCTTTTCTTACTGTTGTAGTATAATTTTTTCCTCAAAGACATGCCTAGAGCACCTCTGCGTTTCATCTGCCTAACTTTATTACATATTCCTCTCACCACCACTACCTGCTTTTCTTCTCTCCATTCTTTAAATGAGATCCAAGATATCAAATGAACTCACACGTTGTTATCTCTTGGCCAACAATTTGTCCAAGAGCCTCACTTTTCATTTAATTTTCACCAAAATAGCATTTCATAATTGCACTGTCAGCATGAAACTGCTGATGTTGGTTTTAATAATTTTAAGAACCAAAAAATCTAGCTAAACATTATCAATCCATTTAGTGTATCTATTTTTAACATCGAATTTAAGGGCTCTAAGGCTACAACTTGTAACTAGTTATTGTCAATTATTCATGCTAAGGCTGGAAATAAAGGGCAAAGATATTTTAGCCTGCAAAGTGCAAACCCTTTTTTATGACCTCACTATGGTGACCAAGTTGTTTTTTTGATACAAGACCAATATGGTTTATGATACTAAAACTGATATTCTTTGACAAGGGAAGATCCCTAGATTCAGGTGGCTGGATGTTTTCTAGCTACTGAAAAAAGAAAGACTTGTTCAGCATCTTTTTTCATGCATTTTCTATATGATGGTGCATTATGTTGCTTGACAAAATAATCATGTCTATGATGAACTGTTTTCATATTTTACAATATAGGCTTATGAGTTTCATGTTAACAATGACTTGTTTAGTCTCATTATTTTTTTCTTTCTTTTAGGCAAGTAATTTACGAGTAATGCTCTTGGGCATGGTCGATGATCCTCGTGTGGTACTCATCAAGTTGGCAGATCGTTTGCATAACATGCGAACCATGTACGGGCTGCTAAATCTATCATTCTCGTCAGTCTTATGTCGATCAACCATGTAGATAATCTGTATTTATGCAGATATTCTGTATTTTAAGTTAAAAATAACTTTCTTTCATCTCAAGTTAATAAACTTAAGCTATATCATGTGTTTAAATTTTACATACATACATACATACATACATACATGTAGAGCCTTTCTCTTGTATAGAGATTATGTTGCTTAGGCATTTTCTTGTATCTATGCTTTCTTGGATAGAGGTTTTATAGATTAGCTGATGCCATGCAGTTTCTTAATTTTCTTATTCTGCAACTGTAAAACAATGTCAGCAGTATATCATCTATTCATTTTTCATGTTGTGAATATATACTTCAGAAAAGTTCAGAGGAAACTGATTTTTCTGGCTCAAGAGGAATGCATCTTTTCCCATTATCCTTTTTATGTCACAGTTTCAGTGCTCAATGCCTATTCTGCATAATATTTTGGGCTTATTGAGGAACATTTTCTTTTTCCCCCTCTCGAGTTAAACTGCTCCAAATTCCTTGGAGTGTATGACATGATACTTATTTAAGATTCAACTTTTTCTAAAACTTAATAAATCATCTTCACCATGGTCATGTAAACTAGTTATCCTCTGCAATTTGCTATGGATTATGATAACTTTTTAGTCTCATCTTCTGTCAACAAAGTCAAGGTAATTTACTGTTTATTTATGGATAAGATAATTTCTATCAGTTCATCACAATATTATAAATGTGCACATTTCTTTCTCCTATATTTCTAATATCTGGTTTTTGGATACTGGAAAAGGATTGTTATGACTTTCAAGGTGTACTAGCTTTGCAGCTAAAACTATGGATGTTCATAAATTGGAAAATTTTGCATCTATCGAATGTGTTGAATGTGTATGATGAAGTCTCTGTACTAAAACCTTGAGGTCTGACACCCATTTTGGTCCATTCTTTCAGCTATGCTTTATCATTGCCCAAAGCTCAAGCTGTTGCTCAGGAGACATTAACTGTATGGTGCTCTCTTGCTTCTAGATTGGGAGTCTGGGCTTTAAAAGCTGAACTGGAAGATTTGTGCTTTGCCGTCCTTCAGGTCTGTCATCACATTTTTCTAAACTGTGATATTGCAAACACTTGCAAAAAGCACTGAATTAAAACTTGGTAGCAAACATGCATCTCATCTGTGTTACAAAGCTGAAGATTTCCCAATAAAAATGCAAAGTCTTTTGTGATGTTCTTGATTTTTTAATAGTATGGTTTGTAAATACCTTTTTTCTTACGAAGCTATCAATTACTGTGATAAATTTTAATTTTTTTGTTTATTTCATTTTAATTATATCAAAGTAGTAAGCAGAATTTTAACTTTTGGGGATTTTAATGCATGCTAGGTTTTTTGGTGATCTTTAATATTTATAGCTTTGATTTTTTTTTTTTCCTTCCAACTTTTTTGTTTGTCACTTTTTTCTTTTATTTTTAGACTTGATCTTTTCTTTTTGTCCGAATTTAAATTATTTCTTTTCAAAGGCGACATCATTTCATGGATGTAAGTTGTGAATAATATTATTCTGATTCTCTGGAGCCAAGCAGCACTTCAAAGCATGCTGTCTTTTTAATATATCCAATTTTTTATGCTAAAATGATAAAACAAAACAAAGTTCATCAAGTAACTCAGCATGCTCTGGTTTTCTTTTCTGCCCCATCATTTTAGCTGGATGACCACCATATAAGCATGAGAATCAATGCTGTTATCATGCTGCACCCAATTATGGCTCTGCTACATGTTTGGGCCTTTGGGTTCCAAAAATTATTCCAGGATCAACATTTTCTTTTTTAACCTTATGCAGCCACAGACATTCAGGAAACTGCGATCTGAGCTTGCTTCTATGTGGGATCCTGCCAACAATTCTAGAAGTCTGAGAAGATTATCTACTAGAGCTGGTTTTCTCGTACCACTGGATGATAGTGATACAATCTCCAACCATGACTGGCCTCTTTCAGCTGATGAAGAGAGAGCAAATATGAGGGTGAGATCAATATAATAATGAATATATTACTTTTAGGTACACAATAATTGCCGAGGCTTAAGGATGTAGTTTTTAAGAATGAATTTTCTAGCTTGATTTATGGATTTTGCTATAGAACGACATGTGTCATATCAAGCAACCTGCATCTTCAACACAAAGTGAAGACTGATATTCTGATAATTAAATGTCACCTTTTTCTTCATTTTATCTAGTGTAGTGTGGTACCAAATGCTTTTTTTTGGGATGAGACATCACTGAGTAGTTAACTTTGCCCAATAGCATTTTAAGTAAAATCAGCTGTTTAGCTTAATTGATCATAGCATAAAAATGAGAAAGCAGGTTATAAACATGCATCACTTTATGTTGGCCCATCTCGATTCAAATAACTATACCAGTTTATATCCAGCGATTTAGGTCTGCACATATGGTGCAGAATTATGCATCTTTGTCCTTTCAAGTAACCTTCTGGCATGATGTGTTATACATATTATGAATATGGTATGTTGCATTAAGCATTTTAAATTTTTAATCCTTGGTTCATAGCTCTTTTGGCTAGTAATTACTGCTATAATGAGTTGCTGGAGATATTTGCAACTAGGGTTGTTTTTTGGAACAAAGCATATCATGCTATCTCAGATTATATAATTATTAATTATTAATTACTTGCATTCTACACCATGTCGAATGAATGTGTTTTAGAAAAACAAATTTGAAAAGGACAATAAAACTTGTGATAGTTTAGTGTGGAAAGCAACCATGTTGGACTGGCAAATGACCATAGAAACATGAAAAGAAATGAAGCTAAAAGAACTCTTCCTTTCAGTGGATTATGAGCAAGAATCAGTTGCCTCAAATGATGCGATAAGATTGTCTAATAGTATACTCAAGATATCGTGAAGGTTGTCAGTCTTGTAGGTTTTGTGAGTCGAATGTCCATAACATTGAGTTGTATCATGGTCGACTTTGCCCTTAAAGTAAGAAAATTACATCATACAAAGAGCAATTAGGAGGGATTTGTTCCAGTCATCAGGTCAGAAACTAAATTAGATACTTCTAGTGCATCATAGGGCAGTACTAATACATGATGAGGGAAGATATAAGGTGGACCTCTGGCATCATGGGTACAAATGTAGCAAGAGATAGGGCACCAATAGTGAATTCATCACATCAAAATAACTTATAAAGGCACTTTGTTGTTATATTGTCTGTAAGTAACTTATTATATGATGGAAAGGCACGTGAAGATGGTCGACCAGGGAAAAAAGAGAAACCCTTGAGGAGAAAAAATATGGTGATTAAGTTGGAGTATTTAAAGGTTTTACTACAGGCTGGGTTTTGTCATGGACGGTTATTGACTAATCCTAGGAAGGTTTTGGAGCATATTGGAGAACTACTATTTTCCTGAGTCTTGAGTTGGTATAATGTAGCTTTGTAATAGTTAGTGCACAAAATTTGTGCAGTGTCATTTGGTTAACTGATTCTTCTTTCCATATCACTTTATTCTTTTAATACCTTTGGTCGGGTAAATATGATAAACTTTCAGTTTTGTCTGATAGGATCCCTACAAAAGTTTTGTGCATCTGTTTTGGTCACTATTATTTGATAGGCAATCCTTGGTGTATGTTTTTAACCTATATCTGTATGCGGACATTTAAACTTCATCAAATATCTGTCCTGTAATTTGCATCTTTTTGAAATCATCATCATTCTTTTTTTCCTAAAATAATTATGTATATGTATATGTACATTTATAGTTTTTTTTTAAAACTTTTAGTTTTTATATTGGTATTCATCTAAACACTGTTCTTGATAATCAGACTTCTGTTACCCTGCTTCATAAGATGATGAGTTATATTTTTCTTGAAAACGACTACCTTAATTCAATCCAGAGCAGTAACATGTCATAACTACATGCCAAAAGACTTGTCCTTAGATATGTTAAGTCCAGTAGTTAAAGACAACTAGTAGACTGCTCTTGCTATTGTGGTTTCTCTGCTTTGTGTACATGCAATACAAACAATTGCCTCTTACTGTTGTCAATTTGTCATTTCTTTTTGGGATGTATCGTGCTCAGACTTCCAGTTATTCTTTATCTGCAGGACCTTGTGCAGGCTGTATTGCCATTTGATCTGTTGCTGGATCGAAAAAAGCGCGCTAGCTTTCTTAATAATCTCAGGAAATGCTCAGAAGTCCCAGAAACAAAGCCAAAGGTTGTCAGTGATGCTGCAATTGCATTAGCATCTCTAGCAGTTTGCGAGGAAGCACTTGAAAGGGAATTACTGATATCTACCTCGTAAGACTGCAAAATATGCCGACTTTACTAGTCTAGTTAAAAGAGTATTTGATTCAGATGCTTTGAAGTTTGAAGTGTCTATCTTCTCAACTCATGTATGCATCCATGGGACATCATAATCATGTCCCTAACCTCACTTTGCTAACTTATTGTTCTGAATTCTGATGTTTCTGCTGTTCAGCTATATACCGGGGATGGAAGTAACTCTATCCAGTCGACTAAAAAGCTTGTATAGTATCTATTGCAAGGTATGTCCAGGCATGCTTATCTTTCTGCCTGTTCCAATATGTTTTGAGTCATAACAGTATAATGTCTCAGTGTCCACCACATTCTTGTCATTATAACCAGCATGAAGAGAAGAAATGGCATTTGAAATAAGACCAATATTTGCATGTTTTCACATAGCTTATGTCAACATATTAGTCATGTTTCATGGAAGGTTGGTGGCAGCTTAAAGTTGCAGGTCCTAAATCATAAGGACATTTCGCAGTTGGGATACATGTGCAGAGATCAGGAGAATGGCTTGTTGTGTCATGAAAGTTTAGAAATATGTTCATTGTAATGGCAGATTACTGCCTAAATTATTGACTTGTCACTACTTACTAGGTGCCCTCAGGTCAGAAACATTTGGTCCGAATGTTTTGAACTTTAGATATTGATTAGATTATAAATTATTTAAGTTGGAAACAATCTGCTCTGCCAGATTCATCTTCACAAGGATATTTGAGGACCCTGCTTCCGAATTTCTAAAGAAGTGACCTTGCCAATTCCTCGGTTCAGCACAACCGTACCTTGGAGAAATAATTTGTGCAATATACGCCATTCCATTTTGTCGGCATAACACTTTCTCTCACAAAGCTACTTATACAGATCTGCTGTTCACTTTGTGCAACACTTTCATTTCTCTCCATATGACCATGATATTGTTCTTATACATTAACATCCATCAGATTACTTATGTGGTACATAAGCTTTCTCCAAGCTGATAAATATCATGCTGTACATTCTCTTTTACTCTATTGATCTTTCCACTTATTTCTTAAATAACCTTATAGAGAAAGCAAATTGACTTCTGTCTGCAGTTTTATCCAATGAATCTGTTGGTCTCATATTTTAAGTTGTTGTGATTAGTTCTTACCTTGCTCAACTTTCTGTTTTATTCTCCTTTTTTTTTTTCTGAAACAGATGAAAAGGAAAGATGTTGGCATCAGGCAAGTCTATGATGCTCGTGCACTGAGGGTGATTGTTGGGGATAAAAATGGAACACTACATGGACCTGCTGTCAAGTGCTGCTACAGTCTTCTTGACATTGTGCATAGGTGATGAATAAATGGCATGAACCATTTCGATGATTTCCTAAATTGAACTAACTCTGTTAATGTGGTTTTGGAAGGCAGGAAGCTGTTTTGAATTACTGTTTTCTGCTTCCTGCTGTAGGTGAAATTTAATAATTAAACTACTACCTTAGGATTTCTGATACCTGGTTTATATTCTTGAAGGCAGCATTTGATTTTAGAATATGGCTTGCAATAAACATTGTGTTGCAAGCCTTAGCCTTTATGCCTGCCTGCCAAATAGTGTCTAGAGAAGGGCATAAGCAATGAATAGTGATGCCAGTCAAACTTGCTTATCCCAGGAATAATTATTCCAAGGAAAAGCTGTCATAAGATATTTCTGGCATAAAGCCATCATTTACACCAGCCTTATTTTTCTTTTCTGTTTCTGTCTGATAGACAAAAGCACCCTCAACCAAATGTTATTCCAGAAATGGTATCCAAACAAAAATAGAAATAACTTGTGGGTGGTTGTGCCCTAATTATTCCAATAGGCATGACTATTCTTTTTCCACCTTTCTTTTTCCAAACCAAATGAAGCCAAAATGTTTTTCCATGTTTTAGTATGTTAATAATTCTAGTACAATTTCTGATGCATTTTAACTACTACTCAAGAGTAGAGTTGATGAACTGTCATAGTTAAATGATGCAATTGTTGAGCGTATGATTCTTGCATTGAGTCACCAACATGATCCATTGTTACTGAATGGTGCATCTCCCCCTGTATGTAGGCTTTGGACCCCAATTGATGGAGAGTTTGATGATTACATTGTCAATCCTAAGCCTAGTGGTTATCAGGTGAGCATCATATTGAGATGATAAATTACATATACAGGATACCCTGTGACTAGCATACAGTTTTTTTTTTCTATCTCTAATTGTCGTGCTTTTTTCCCCAGCCAAGAATCAGATCCTCTTCCAAGTTACAGGCTGTATCTATATTTGGCACTTGCTGATAGAAACTGATATAAACCAATATATCTTGAGATATTGGCTGATATGATATCCATACATTGGCCAAGAACTTTCCATGTTTCTTTTGTTATCTTAATCGGGGACTTTAATTTACTAAATATTAGAATTAATGCTTAAAATGGTAGCTAATTTCCTTTTTATTATATCTGTCAATGTTTCAATATTTTGGTCACTTATGTGTCAACCCAAATCTCACATATCTTGTTTGTTTAGAATTTCCTCCAGCCTTTCTCCTAAGCCAAGATGATTTGTCAGCTTGGTTCATCTTGGTGGAACTCACCGACTAAGATTGCTGAGATTTTGCTTATCATAAAATTAAAATTCCATATGTTATTGTCATGTCAAATGAACTATGTACATAAGACAGCAAAAGAGGCAGTCTGTTCTGAGCTTTGGGTCGCTGGCTTTTTGTCATCTCGCAGGGTGTTCAAGGTTAGCTTGTGAGTGTTAGGGTTACTCTCCAGCCTGAGCATTTTGAACGAACCATGTCTCCAGCTAACCTGACCATTTGCTTATTTTTGCGAGTGGAAGACTGTTGAGATTGGTTAATTGTTAGCTTGGAAATGTGACTTGAGGTCATCTTGTTTTCTTGATTATTGAGCTAGTTGGCAGACTGAACTTAGGCAGTTCAGGAAGTTTTGGTTTTTTAGCATCTCTATCTCCATGGATGCTTGTGTTTGTAATGAGACCTTTACAATGAATATCAGCACTTCACTTAAGGGCATGTTTGCTTGGAAGTTACCACTTGAAGGTGAAGGCATCCACTTTCCCAAATGGAGGTCAATCCACACCCTGCTGGAGTTATTTTGGGACTTTATCAGGAATTCGAGGCTTAAAATCAGTAATTTGGTTCACTTCCCCCAGCCCAAGCATGTGGAAGTCTATATCCGCTGTAACCCACTTTAGACCTTCCATTTCCAACCATGCACATCCTAAGATTGAGAGTCTTAGGGGTGCTTATAGTAGACTGAGGTGAAGAAACCCAGAGTGCCAAGAAATGGGGAAGAGGCTGGAGTTGTACTTGTAGGAGACTAAGAATTATATAGAGTGAAGAGCTAGAGAAAAGTGTTAGAGATATCACCCATTTGGAAGATGTCACCAACTTCTTTTGGGGGAAAATTCATCAGTTAGGTTGATGGTTAATAATTCCTTTTCCGTTTTATGTTCAACACTTCTCCACTTAGGAGAAAGGTGCCAAACAACTAAGTCCAGTTGGCAATGATCTCAAACATCGAGTTGCTACAGTAAAATCATGCAAATATCAATATGAAGTAATGCAGTGTGCTCAAGGTAAAAACATGGAGACTTGCTTGACTTGGTGTTATTTCGTCGTCGTTGTTGTTTGGGTGATGGTGGTACATTTGTGTAGAAATTGTGCATCAAAGAAAGACATGGATGCAAAGGCCCAGCTGCCTGAGGGAATGGTTAAGGTAATGGAGGAAGCAGTATGGCTTTGACAGCATCTGGAGTTTGTGCATTAGAAGTAAATGCTAAAACCTTAGTTTCCAAGAGTTGGTATAATATATATATAGAGAGAGATGTGACAGCAGTGGCCCGACAAAAGTGGAATAACAGGAGAGGGAAGTTGAGAGGAGGGGCAAGGGAGAGGGAGAGGGAGAGGAGACAATAATAGAAGTGCGGAGGAGGGCAGGACCAGCAACAGGGAAGGAAGAGAGCGAGGGAGAGATATGGTGTGGACAGGGCAACTGCAGCAGCCGTGGGGAGGGAGGAAGTGTATACGTCACCTGGATATCAAGTATGACAGTTTCTTTAATCTCTATCAAGCAATTTATCTTGGCATAAAAAAACTGTGATTTGCTCCATCTTGGTATCACTCACCCACCAAGATGGCTTACATGTTGGTCCTTGAAAACAGTGATTAGCCCATACAAATTGTCTTGTAAGACTGGTCCAAAGTATTGTTGAGCATCATGCATGCTTTTAAGGCTGTTTATATTATCCATTGGCATCAGCTATAAGGCTTCCACATATTTCTTTGCTGCTAGTGTAAATGTGCAATGATAATTGCAATTGAAATTGGGTTGAGCTAGATGTTATACATACCTGGCAGATTTTTAGGAAGACTGTGCCTGCAATATACCTTGAATCTAATTGTTAGCATGTGGTGGACCCAGCAGAATGACTGACAACTTTGATATATCAGCTTTTAGAACACACCTGTATCTGTAATTGATGAATGTGCTACTAGTATTTGTACATAAAATGGGGACAATTAGCTTGTGCAAGATTACCAAAGTCCAGCATGTCTTGATGGTGTGGTATGGGGTTCTATATGATAAAATGTCATATAGGTAGGGGTGGCAATTTATAATCTGACTTGTCAACCCGATCCATGAATGACCTGCTTTAAGTAGGTTCGGGTTTGACATAAATGGGTTTGGATCATAAACAGGTCGACCCATCTTGATCTATTCATTAATTGGGTTGAGTTCAGGCTTAGACCTTTGACCCATTTAATCTATTGAATAATTGGGTCAGGTCATAACCCGACCTATTTAAGCCATTTAAGATCTATCTAAAACTTGCTTAACTTGTTTTTATCCTATTTAAGCATACCTACTTAATCTGTTTAATCTATTTAAATCCGTTTAATCTGTTAAAAGCTCACTTAGTCTATTTGACCCTTATAACCTTACTTGACTTGTTTAATAAACGGGTTATGCAAGTTAGGTCGAGTTAATTGTTTAATAAATTGGTTGGGTTCGAATTTGAATTTTTGACCTAATTAATAAACTGATTGGATTTGGATTGATGAATTTTTGACTCGACCCGCATCTGACCTGACCTGACTTGATAGCCACCCCTATATATGGGCCAAGGGCCTATAGGAATTTTATGGGCCAAGGCCTATAGGGATTTTATGTTACCAAACAACACACTGGTGGTATGTGAACAAAAGGACAGTTTGTGTTTAGTGATAATCACCTTGATGATTAGTAAGAATGTCGAAGAACATATCAAAATTTCCAGTCATATTGTCAATGAAATATATTCTATCTAAACACCTTGTGCACAAGATTTTTTTTTTTTTAAGGCCTTTTTGTGAACATAATGTTGGAATTTTTCAATAGGTTCACATTGTTCTAAAGCTGATATAATTTAGGTATTTTTGCAACAACCAATCTACATATTTAGGTCACCTTGTTTAAGAACATTAGAGATCTTTCTTTTTCCATGTTTAGACCTCCAAGAAAGTTTGAGAAGTATTTTGTGTCAATATCTCTTGTTTAATCAAATCAAGGTAATGGACGTATGGTGATGCAGCAATATGCAGCCAGCAGGTACCATGACTAGCTAGTATATGCCAAGCTTCGTAGGAGCTAGCAGAGTCAGAAGTTTTCACCGGCTCTATAAATTTTCTGTTAGAGATAATATTGAATTTTGGCCAAGTTTCTATATTTGTAGTAGAATAACTCTAGCAGGTTTCCTTAATGTTGAGTCCTATTTCAAGTATGATTTTGTATCAGCCTATCAGGTTTAATGCCTGAATGAGGATTAGGGGTCATGTCCTATATATGTGTCTAATACATTGCATGGGGCAGCCTTTTGACATATTAAAAAAAGAAAGTCGACATAATTTCCTTCACCAAGTGAAAGGTTCTTCAATCCACTTTGCTTCTATTTGTTTGTTAATCTTCGAAGTATAATCTTGACAATCAAATCAAAGTATAATCCTGAGCCACGACAATCAAATCGGCTCTTTTATCCTTTCCGGCTACATCATATTAGGCCACATGGCTAGATGGGCCATAGTTTGAGCATCCATCTAGGAAAAAAAAAATTATACTAGAAATTAGCAAGAAAAAAAAATTCAAACATAATAACAATAAGGGCTGCTGATCTGCACACATCGGCACAGAGAATATAATTCCTTTTTTTTTTTTTTTGATATTTATACTGATAAGAAATCATTCCATGCTGCATTCATAATAATATGACTGGAGAAACACGATACAACACATATGACCCTGTTTGGATGTGCATGTAGGGATTATGGTAACATTATATAAATGTGCCATGATGGACATGACAGACAATATAACTCATTTCACTTATCCATAAAATATTAGGTTTTCTTTTTCTTCCACCCACGAAGCTGAAAATTAATGGCACTTAACTGATGTAGCATCAGCTACCAGCAGATATGCTAAACTGAAAACCGCTTGGATGGCAAGTTGAATTTTAAGATTTTGCTGTGGATTGGGGAGATTGAAGCAAATGATTAACAGGGTTTAAAAGATAAGAATAGTTCTCATAAGTAGTTAGCCATTATAATTACAAATGCATCTGTTATAGACTATCAAACTTTTGCCTAAATAGAGAATGAAGAACAAAACAGCTGTAACAAACCTTCTACTAACATCAGGATTGAAAACCACCTCAATCACAGATTACATTGCCCAAAACTGTCATCTGGGCTTTTTTATTAACTGAGTTAATCTGTTGCATCTCTGAAGTCAGAAATTCTCTCTGTGCCATGCACATGTAGTAGTCTGTTGCCCCTGTTCCAAGTTTGAACAGTTGTGTCTGGAACAGCCCATAACTCATTTGCAAATCTAAATGTTGTCAGGGATATGTCTATAAGATCTGTTTCCATGTTAGAAAGAGAGACCAGAATGTTTGAGATGAGCAAATTCTTTCATAATAAAGGCAGGTTGGAGGTGGTAGATTTAGGAGGGAGCTGAAGCTCATGTTCTGTTGAAAGCTTTCAAGACAAAGGCATAAGAACTAAAGTGTCATGGTCAGAAAGGAATTAATAGAGCTTTCTGTGGAATGGATGTATAGATTGGAGCACCAGACAGTAACAATGGCAAGTTCTAAAGCTGCTCATATACATAAAGGAAATGACTTCGCATTCAAAACAGAATAGATTCGAATACTCTTTTCTCATTAAAAAAACCTTGCTATATGTTTAATATGATACTTTGAAATCGCTGGTGCGTCAGAATACATTGCCCAGAGTTCATTCCCAAAAAAGATCTCATTGCTTTTGTTATTCTTATGGTTGGCAGTTTGCTGTTCTCTCTCTCTCTCTCTCTCTCTCTCTCTCTCTCTCTCTCGTGGTTGATTTGCTTTAGTCTCTTGCAGTCTCTTCATACTGCAGTGCAAGGTCCTGATAACTCCCCTTTAGAGGTGCAAATAAGAACACAGGTAAAACATCTTTTCTACTGTACTGTTTACAATCATATAGCATTAGAATTACATACCTATGCTAATATTAAAAATGGCATTTTCATGCATAGCGAATGCATGAGCATGCAGAGTTTGGACTAGCTGCACATTGGCTATACAAGGAGAACAAGTTTGAACAGACAAGCACCATCGATTCTAAGATTGATGCTTCTTCTTACCAATCAAAAGCTTTGGAAGATGAGGCATACATTCAAGATGAGAATCCCTGGAAGTACAATTCAATAAAAGTGGGGCATCCTGTCCTTAGAATAGAGGGTAGTCAACTACTTGCCGCGGTCATTGTCAGGTTCAGTTAATCTTGGTTATATTTTCTTAAAGAGTGACATCAAAAGGATTTACTTTTATATGCATCGTGACTAGTTGAATTTGGATATTGCAGCGTCGATAAAGGGGGAAGAGAGCTGCTTGTTGCTGTGAGTTTTAGTATGGAAGCTTCTGAAACAGTAGCTGAAAGAAGGTTGTTTTTCCAGAAAGAACGTTGGGAAGCTTATGCTAGGCTTTATAAAAAGGTTATGTTTAATTCTTTATACTAAGATTACTGTCATTAGATGCTTACATTATATGATTCCTTGAAAGTATGAAATTTCTATCAATCATTGACAGATGTAAAATATCTACATGCAGCACTGGTATCTCCAAAGGATCAATGATCTGTGCGGCACTTATTTATCACTGTTACAACTTACAGACAGAGCAAAAAGGATTTTAAAAATAGATTGTTAAAAAAATAGGTTGTTCCAGCAAATGGGGTTAATCATATCCATCTTGTACTTAAA
Source organism: Cocos nucifera (assembly GCA_006176705.1). Lineage (NCBI taxonomy): Eukaryota > Viridiplantae > Streptophyta > Magnoliopsida > Arecales > Arecaceae > Cocos > Cocos nucifera. The sequence continues at coordinate 3,189,512 of QRFJ01000026.1, read as the reverse complement.
CTTACCAAGCTCTAAAGAGAACTTCTTCTGTCGAATGATGTTGCTTCTATTCTTTTTAGATAGGCTTTTATTAGAAATTCAATTTTCATACTGAATATTTAAATTAGATTGTTAGTTCCCTCTGCATATATACTATGTACTGAAGGTTCAAGTTGTTTTTCAGATCATATTACATTTTCTATGGTGCTCAATTCTATGCAGCTCGCTAGACAGTTGACAGCATGTTCTCTTATAATTAATGATGCTTTCAGATTTACGTTGTGGATTAGATCTTTGTTAGGATCACTCTCATAGCTACTGAACATTATGGTAGTTTCATATTTCTAAGAGCCTACCTATAAGAAACATAAGTACCATGAATTTTCTATGATGTTGATTATATATATATATATATGACATAATGATGCACTTTTCCTACCATATATTTATCACATCTTCCAAGATCATGCTAATTAATATCTAAGATCCTTCACTCAGGCACGTCACATCATTGCCCTATCCTTTGTGGTTTTCTTTTCACTATAGCATGATTGCAATGTTTCTAAAACATACCAGCTATCTTACCTAGACCCTTTGGTTTGTTCCAAGGTACTAGCACCCAGCACTTTGAAATGGTACATGCATACACTTAGCATTGGTCCATGAGAAGAAATTCTTAGAGATTGAAGGATTTTGCTTTTAAAGCACCAGTTATTCATTTGGTTCAACTTATGTCCTTTAGGTACCAAGGTAAATTGGGGGGAAGGTCCTTTATTTTTCTTTATTTTACGTTATAGGTGTCAACGACAAGATCACCAACATCAGCAACTCTGTTTATGTATGTCTCTTATTTAACTGGGGAAAGAAGAAAATCAAGGGCCATTTGAATCCATAATCAACAGAATTTGAAAGTTGAGAACATAGGCTTTATGAGAAATTACATCTTGCATATTTACTACTAGATTATCAGATTTCATTTTGAGATTGTATAGCAATCATTTAAGCATCTTCTTTGTTCTTAAGATAGCATTCCATGGCTTAAATTACAGCCAATTTTTACTTTCTTTGGATCCTTACAGTAAATGGAGTTTTGGTATGTCGTCACACAACTATAGTATTATGGCCAATGATGTTTCTGATGGTGATTGATCTTTAAGTACCATTGGATAAGTTATTGGATTTTCTTAACATATTTATTTTTGCCTTTAGTTGATAGAATGTCTTGCATATTTATTACATGCTTATTTTGTCATATTTTTTGAAAATTGAAGTTTGTTTTTAGGTTTCTGATCAATGGTGGTTCGCTCCTGGACACGGCGATTGGTGTACATGCCTTGAGAAGTACACACTTTGCCGAGATGGGATTTTTCATAAGGTGCATACTGTACTAGTCATCGTTTATAGATGAGTATATAAAAATTTGTGTTTGTCTGGAGGACTGCATTTGGCATGCTGGATTCATATCACATTTTTATGTTATATTCAAATTTCAAGTCATTTTTATCCATTCATTTGCTTAATATACTCATAGGGAAAACATGGACTCCACTACGACTATCAAACAAGCAAGCTGTTCATGTGGACATCGTGTTTGGCTTGAAGTGCAGCTTGAAATTAGCTCCACCCAGTTAATAAACAAACTGAACTTGAGTCAAATTTTTGAGTTTGAAATATAAGCAAGCCAAACACGAGCTGGATTCAGCTTGCTCGTAATCAGCTTGATAGAAGTTTATATGTATATATAAGATATTCACATATAAACATAAATATTTTTTTTTGGCTTTGCCTATAAAATGTTCATTTATCTTCTTACACATTTTATTAGAATATATATGTGTGTGTGTGCATATACATATATATATATATATATATATATATATATATATATATATATACACACACACACACACACACATACATACATACATATATACATACATACATACATATATATACATACATATATATATATATATGTGTGTGTGTGTGTGTGTGTGTGTATATATATGTATATATATATATATATAGGTAGACTGGTCTCCGGTCGATCGGAGCCCAGCCTAGATCCGGTTAGATTTTCGACTGTTCGATCAGCGCGTATCTTTAAGCACACGCCTAAAAAGGTATGCTATGCGTGTGCTTAAAAAAAATAGTGAAAAAAATTTCAGAAAAAAATCTAAATCTGAAAAGAAATTCAGAAAAAAATTTGAAAAAAAATCAAAAAAAATCTATATTTTTAAAATTTTATTATTAATTTTTTTTCAGCTGCCTTTTTTTATTTAGTTTTTTTTTTAAGGGCGCTTTCCATGCTGGAAAAAAAAAGTAAAGGGTTGAAAAATTTTTTAAAAAAATTTTTTTAGGCAGGCCCAAAAAATTAAAAAAAATTCAAAAAAATCTTGAAAAAAAAAAGAAGGCAAGCCTTCTTTCAAAAGAAGGTGCCTTCTTTTTTTTTAACTTTTTTAATTTAAAAAAAATGCCTTCTTTTTTTTTTCTGAATTTTTTTTCAGTTTTTTTTTTCAAGTTCAGATTTTGTTTTCTGAATTTTTTTTCAGTTTTTTCAGATTCAGATTTTTTTCTAAATATTTTTCCATCCATTTTTTCAGGCGCGCGCCCGCGTTTTCTCAGCCCGGCGCATCTTTTTAGGTGCGCACTGATCGAACAGTTGGGGATCCGACTGAATATAGGTTGGGCTCCGGTTGATTGGAGCCCAGTCTATCTCTCTCTCTATATATATATACATTGAGAAAGCAATGGGGATGCGGCTTCTATGATTTGAACCCAAGGACCTCATCTAAGGGAACCATGCCAATTGGAAGGCTGGCTGGTTTCCTTGTCAGAATACAAACACACACACACATACATATAGATAGAGAGAGAGAGACACACACATACAAACGTATATATACATACACACATACACATATACATATACATATGTATACATATATATACATATATCTACATATTTATGTACATATGTACATGTATATATATTTATATATATATGTGCATGTGCGCACACACTGATGGGAATCAAGGAATATGCACATACTTTAGAAGGAAGCATCGTTAAGAAATCCTAATTCTAATTCTATTTTGGAAGGAGGGTTTATTTAGGATTTCTTCACTATTATTTTCTTAGAACTTTTACTTTTATTAGGATTCAGCAATTAGACTTCTGTTATGTTATAATTTGCATCTCTATTTAAAGGCTTCTCCTGTATGGAGAAAGACAGACTTGATTGATTGATTGAAATTAAGTCCTGAATCCAGACTTGATTTTTTTCCTTTCAAATTATTTTCTTTATTTTTTGTTTGAGGTTCCACATCAATTTGGTATCAGAGACTCCTCTTTTCGGTCCGCTGTATCTCTTCGCCATCTTCTCGGTTCCATAGTGTTCCCCCTCTCTCTTTCTCTCCGCCATGTTGCAGCCTACCGCCGCCTCCTCTTCCTCTGCCATCCTATTGTAGTAGCTTTCGTGGAGACCCCAGGCGCCAAGATTGGGCTTCTCTGGTGGCCTCCCTGGGCCTATCTTCTCCACCAGGCTCACCGTTGTCGTCGTCTCCTTCACCGACGCCTCACCTCCCACCATCTCCTTCCTCCCTGTCATCATCGACGTCCGCCCTACCTTCCGATCACCCTTAGGAGTCTCAATCGGGTGGGAGGCTCCGAACACTTTCCCCCCATCCTTGACGCCACCTTCCTGATCTTCTCCGATCTTTTCTTCTTCTTTCTCGCTCGCTCGCCTGCCTCTTCCCATCGCCCCGCCACCGACCGACCGCAAGCCTCCGACCAAGCCCTCACCGGAGGCATGAAGCCCTTCTCCCCTTCCATTGCAGGTCGCCAGAGTCCATCGGAGAAAGAAAGCCATTGCGGGCATTATCGCGGTCCACAACCGCAGTCCATAGACCGCATGTGAGCCGAGTGGTCCATAGTCGTGGTCTATAGACCACACGATCCAAAGATCAGGTCCATAGACCTAGTACTAAAAAAAATCTCTGAAAGCTCTTGTGGGTCTCCCTTGTCTTCAACCTGCAAGCATCACTAGGAGGTATTTAATTCCATCTTGTGAAAGATTACGATCCCATCATTAAAATTTGAATTTTTTTTAAATGATTAGATAATTTATATTCTTGCTTAGGTCTTTATTTTTACCTTTCATCATATTTTCTCCATATATTTTTTGCTATTACATGCACCAGACACATTGACATTACATTTGACCCTATAATTTTATTGTGAGCATCATAAGCTAGAATTCTTAGTACATATAATATTTAGTTTAATATTAAAATCCTTCCTTGCTATTATGATTATTGGTAACTTGAAAGACATGCATATTGATATGGAAAAAGAACTTGAATCTGTCAAAAATATCCAAACAGCCTTTCAAGAAATCTTAAACCAAATATGCCAGTCATTAGACCAACTTCATGCTGAGATTAGCGAGCTTCGTGCTAACCAAATAAATAACTATATAGACATGACCAATCTCATAGGTCAGCAGGTAGAATGCCAACTATCCCTAAGAGAGTCAACAGAAGGCAAACAATCTTTGAAAGATGACCTTCTTAGTAGTCAACCTATCCATCGGTCTCCTTCGTGAACTCTTAAACTTACTGCAGATTAGAGTCATATCATGTATACTAGTCCATCTTTTCAGACATCCCTAATCTACACAACAGCTTCTCTGATTATCCACCATTCTACGAATAATTTTGAGGGTTCTCATTATCATAGGAAAGATGAGCATGATCGAGAGGACTATGAAGAAGAAGTAGAGCCGCCGAATTCCATAACTAGGTATCCTAGGCAGCCTAGTAGGTATGTATAAGGCCTTGGACACTTTAGATCCCAAGGATAATAATTTAGAGCATATCCAAATAGATATGAGAATTTTAAAGAATCACTTAAAGAGGTTAAGGTTGAAGTCGCCTCTTATGATGGTAGATTAGATCCAGAGGCATTCCATGATTGGTTAGAGGACCTAGATGCCTATTTTGAGTAATATCACATGTTGGATGCCTCTCGTATCCATTTTGCAAAAATGAAGTTGGTAGGTTTTGCCGAGCGATATTGGCAAACAATCCAAAGAAACTTAGAGCGGATAGGACACCCACCTATAGTACTTCGAAAGAAAATGAAGTTTAAGTTGCATAAAAAATATGTTTCTATTTTCTACACAAGTCGGTTATTAGACCAATAGTACTCTTACGCAAGGAAACACTAGCATCACTGATTACATAACTCGCTTTGAGGATTTGCAGTTAAGATGTGATATCTTTAAGGAGTTATGAAAAATGATTTCTAAATTTATTAGCAGTTTACGAATCGATCTGAAGAGATAAGTCTTCTTGTATTTACCAAATTATGTAGGATAGGCCTATTATAAAGCTCTAGAAATTGAGAAATTTCATAGAATTTTATCTCAAATAAGAGAAGTTTTTTTTCTAATAAATCTGGACAGTCTAGGTCTATCCCTGTTAGTCACACAGGGAGTGTGTCACAAGTAGCACCTTCTCATCCGGGACCGAATTCCATAGAAACTAGAACTCGAGAATATGTTTCAAGGATATCTCAATCAACCAGTTCTTCAAATATAGAGTGCCACTATTGCCATGGAAAGGGTTACATAGCTGCTCGATGTCGACGCCGTACTCTGATCATGGAATCAGAATATGAGAAAACGATACCTGAAAATGCATTAAACAACTTTAATCCCTTGGAACTAGCTAATTTAGAGGAAGAGAATGAGGAATAATGTGAGGAATCAGTAGATCATATTAACGTTATGCGATGTATAGTCACCACTCATGCAGACTTTGAGGCATGAAAACGTACTAGTATTTTTCATGCATATGTCTAATATAAGGATAAGATCTGTAAACTTGTCATTGATGGTAGAAATTTTATGAATGTTGTATCTAAATCTTTCGTTAATCGACTAAAGTTGAAATCTCAACTCCATCCTCACTTTTATCAAGTTGCTTGGATAGATAAAATATCTCTTTCTATTAATGAATCTGCCTAGTGTCGATTCAGATGGGAGCTTACTCTGCTGAAATTATGTGTGACGTGTTATCTATGGTGATAGCTAGTGTTTTGTTAAGTTGGCCTTAGATTTATGACGTAGACACTCATAATTTTGGTAGAGAAAATACCTATGTTTTTATGCATAATGATAAGAAAATTAGGTTAAATCCTACCAAACCTAGCATGTCTGGAACTTTAAAAAAAGACGAGTTCTTAACTTTCCAATCAAAAAAACTATCATATTTAACTCATAAAAAAATTAAAGAAGAGAGCTTGGAATCTAGAATTGTGTTGGCGGTCATTTCTAAAGATGAAATTCGGTTGACCTCAAACTTTCAAGATAATCCACCTCCTGAGATTGAATAGTTATTAAAAGAATTTAAGGATATGACCCCAGAAGATATACTAGATGGTCTTCCTTCCTTGCGAGACATTCAACATGCCATTGATGTAGTTACAGGATCCTAGATACCTAATCTTTCATATTATAGGTTGAACCTTAAAAAGCGTGAGAAAATGAGAAGGCAAATAGATAGCTTGTTACAGAAAGGTCACATTCGACCTAGCTTTAGTTCTTGTGTTGTACCAGCCCTTTTGATACAAAAAAAAGATGGTACATGAAGAATGTGTGTAGATAATAGGGCCATCAATAAGATCACTATCAAATATAGGTTTTTCATTCCTAGACTTAAGGACATACTTGACCAATTAGCTGGCTTTATAATCTATTCTAAATTTAATTTACGTAGTGGGTATCACCAAATTAGAATCCGATTTGGGGATGAGTTGAAAACTGCTTTTAAAATGCAGGATGGTCTTTACGAATGGTTAGTTATGCCATTTAGGTTATCCAATGCTCCTAATACATTCATGCGATTTATGATGGAATTATTGAGATCCTTCATTGGTAAATTCTTAGTCGTATATTTTGATGATATTCTAATCTATAGTAGTTATAAGAAAGAGCACCTAAGTCATCTTAGGGAGGTTTTTTTTACTCTTAAATCCATTAAATTGTATATTAATCTTAAAATGTGTTCATTGCTTCAGGATCAAGTATTATTTTTGGGGTATGTTGTATCTTTTCAGGATATCATGGCTAATCCTGAGAAGGTAAAAGCCATTAAAGAATGGCTTGAACCAACATATCTTTCTGAGGTTCGTAGCTTTCATGGTCTAGTTTCTTTCTATGGGGGCTTTATTAGAAAATTTAGTATTATCATGGTCCCTATCATAAATTGTATGAAGAAAGGAAAGTTTCATGAGTCAGCTAATGCCGCCAGAGCTTTTAATGAAATAAAGTTTAGGATGACCGAAGCATCTATTTTGATTCATCCTAACTTTTCAAAAATTTTTGAAATAGCCTGTGATGCATCAGGCATTGGAATTAGAGGAGTTCTTAGTCAGGAGGGTCATCTTATAGCCTATTTTAGCGAAAAATTTAATGATGATAAGTAAAGATATTCTACATATGATAGAGTTCTACGCTATAGTTCAGGTTCTTAGGTATTGGCGATATTATTTTTTATCCAAAGAGTTTGTTCTATATTTTGATCACTTGTCTTTTAGATATATTCAGTCTCAGAAAAAACTTAGTGCCAAACATGTCAAGTAGGTAGAGTTTCTCTAGGATTATATCCATCCTCAAACACCAAGCTGGTGTTGAAAATGGGGCTATTGATGCGTTGAGTAGAGTAATCATTATCCTTCAATTCATGAATACCGCGGTAGTGGGTTTTGAGAGAGTAAAAGATGACTATCAGCATTGTCATGATTTTGCTAACATCTATTAAGAGGTTAGTCAAGAAAACCATCAAAAATATGTTGACTTTATGATTAGGAACGGTTAGCTAGTTAAAGGCTGTCATCGTTGTATACCTCAGATATCTCTACGGGATTTTCTTATTTGGAAACTTCGTGCAGGAGATTTAGCGGGTCATTTTAGGCATAATAAGACTATAATTATGGTTGAAGATAGGTTTTATTGGTCATCTTTTAAAAAGAACGTGGCTAGAATCCTCGCTCAGCATCGTATGTGTCAATTAGTTAAGGTTAGAAAGCAAAATACTGGTTTATATACTCCTTTACCAATTTTTCATTCCCTATAGAAAGATCTCAGTATGGATTTTATTTTTGGATTACCTAGGACCACTAGGGGATGCGATTCAATCCTAATTGTTGTTGATAGATTTTCTAAAATGGCATACTTTATTTTTTGTCAAAAGACTTCTGATGTTTCTTTTGTTGCTAAGTTGTTTTTTAGAGAAGTCAGACTTCACCGGGTATCCTCTTCTATAGTGTCTAACCGTGATGTCAAATTTGTGAGTTATTTTTAGAAGATTCTTTAAAAATTGTATGGAACCACTTTAAAGTTTTCTTTAGTTTTTCATCCTCAAACAGATAGTCAAACGAAGGTTATGAACCGAAGTCTTGGTAATTTTCTTCGGTGTTTAGTCGGTGATAAGCTTGGAATATGGGATTTGTTATTGCCCACAATGCAATTTGTTTATAATAACTCAGTAAATCGGTCTACTGGCAAGAGTCCTTTGGAAATTGTTTATGACTTTAATCCCCGTCAACTTATTGACCTTGTTCTCTTATTCATGAATAACCATATTTCTGAATCTATCATTTCTTTTGCTAAATACATTCATGACATTTCTATTGATATTAGGCAAAAAATTGTTATGAGTACTGAAAAATATAAATTTGCCGCTGATGCTCATCGTAGAAATATGGAGTTTAACGAGGATGACCATGTGATAGTTCGTATTCATCTCAAATATTATCCCCGACATTCATTCAAAAAGTTGCACGCTTGAGCCACTAGCCCATTTTGTATCCTTCGTAAACTTGGGCTTAATGCTTATTGTATAAAATTATCCTCTGATTTAAAATTTAGTCCAATTTTTAATATTGAGGACTTGCTATCTTATCGAGGCACATTCGAGCCTTCTGCTCTGTATGCAGATAATAGTAAGAATTGCACTCCGTCCCCTTCAATATCAGTTCCAATTCTTTCATCACTTCCATCATCTTCACGAGGTTAAATTAAATGTATTATCACAGATGAGATTATTTCTTCTACTGATGGAGGATTTCGATAATTTTTGATCAAATGGCAAGACCGTCCAGACTCGGATGGTATTTGGATTTTCGAAGAAGAGCTACATCGTATTGATCCAGATATTCTAGAAGTTTACTTCAATTCTTCGCCAGAGTCAAGTTTTTTCTAGCTAAAAAGGAATGATGGAAATCAAGGAATATGCACATACTTTAAAAGTAAGCGTCGTTAAGAAACCCTAACCCTAATTCTATTTTAGAAGGAGGGTTTATTTAAAGATTTTCTTATTATTATTTTCTTAGGATTTTTATTTTTATTAGGATTTAGCAATTGGACTTTTGTTAGGTTACAATTTGTATCTCTATTTAAAGGCTTCACTTGAATGGAGAAAGACAAGACTTGATTGATTGATTGAAATTAATTCCTAAATTCAGGCTTGATTTTTTTTCCTTTCATTTTTTTTTTGGTTTGAGGTTCTGCATCAGACACACACACACACACACACATATATAGAGAGAAAGAGAGACATGCAAACATATATACATACCCACACATATACATATGTATACATATATCTACATATTTATATACATACATGTACATATAGGTTGCAAAACTTATGTTTGTGTAAAATGATATCAGCCGTCTTATCATTTAATCTGGTAGCTTGGATGAGACCAAGCTTTTAAGACACCTGAGGTGCACCATTACCAACTCTGACCATATCTCTTCTCTCTTGAGCGATCCCTTTTTCAACTCTCCCTCCCCTCCTCCATTCTCTCTCGGACATGACTTCTAGATTCATCCAGGACATCCCCAGTTCCTTTCCTTCTATGGTCACTCTCAGCACCTTTCCAGCCTCTCTATTCATTAAGACCTCCATGCCAGTCTCTTGCTTGACCATATCTCAACCATTCTTCCCACATCCTTTGGCCACTTCCTCATCATTACCTCCACGGAGCTAAGCCATTCTGCCCCTTCTGTATCATCAGCCCATCCACCAAGCACGGAGCCCATCCATTGTTTACACCATTACCAAGCCCAGCTTTTATCAAGCTGAGTGACTTCAAAATTGGCTTAATTTGTTCTCTGAACCTGATCAATCTCAGCTGGAGCTGGGTCAGTATTTGATGAACTAGCTCAAGCTGCACGGTTGTTCTGAGCTGAGATCTAGCTGGGCCTGGCACCACTAATTTTGGCATATTTACACCCATGGACTACACTTTTATTTTTATAGAGTATTCGAAAGTACTTTAATACAAACAGCAAAAAATTGTGTGGTTGGGGAGGACCACCAAGAAGGCCACCTCATTGTTAAGCAGCATAGGAGGACAAAAGAACCTCCACATCAGTAGAAAAAAGAAAGTAAACAGACCAAACCAATATTGTGGTTCCAATATCAAAAAGAAGCCCAAGAGAATAATTCATAATCCTCTAGGCCAGAATACTAGTCTACAAGGAAATAAGGTCCACTCAAGGATTGGCTTGAAAACAATTGATTCACACCCGAATGGGCTCATAATCAAGACAATTTTGGGCCATGAAGTGATAAGGCATTCCTCCATCAGAAAAGCCAGTTATGGCAGCATAGCCTAGCTGTATTGGTTGATGTACCAGTAGATTGGCTGATTTATGTGGTTCTAGCTTAGAAACGTCTTGTTTTGTAATCTTTTTTATTTATCCACAGTATACATTTTGTGGGGTTGGGGTGGGGTGGGGGGGCAAAGAAACTTGAAAAAAAGAACATATAAAAGAAGAGAGAGAGAGAGAGAGAGAGAGAGAGAGAGAGAGAGGAAATTGTTAGGAGAGTGTCATAATCATCTTTTTGTTGGTAAGATACCACCAATATTATTTCTTTCAAATTAAATTCTCTGTTGTGCTTACATGATGTGAAAATTTGGGTGTCCTAATATTTCTTTCTAATTATTTGCATTACCTTGATAAACATAATTTTCTAACCTACATAGGATTGATGGTAGAATTTGATATTCTTAGAAATTCAGATAACAATAGTTAGTACAAATTTCTCAGACAATATTTTACATATTTCAGCCTTAATTTATTTTTAAATGTCGTTTTGTCGAACACACATTTATACTCACAGCATATCAGCTGTCATGCTGCTTCATATCAATATCCTCTCTCTTGTTTCTAGTTATTTTGTGCTGGCTATATTTGTTTACTACTATAGTGATCAGTCTATTTACAAACCAACAACTGCCTACGGTAAAATTGTTAAGCAACTTACTAAAGGACATATACCACTTCCTTTCTTGTGCAGCAAGACCAATTTCAGCGCCTGTTGCCTACCTTCATCCAAGTAATAGATTTGACCGCGCAGGAGGAAGCTGAGTATTGGATGGTTGTGTCTGCTGTGTTTGAGGGAAAACGGATCCTTTCTGTTCCATCCAGTTCAAGTTACTCTGAGAAGTCAGGCCTTGACTCATCTACTCTAACTCCTGTGGAAGATGGCATCAATAACAAGGTTAGCCTATGAGCACGCCTCTTATGGGCAGGGGAAAAAATGGCTGAAGATGCCATACTCTAACCATAAACTGGTATTAAATATTCTGCTATATCCCTAGCAGTCCTGCTCCTAGCAGGCTATATCATAGAATAAGTTCACTGAATATATCATTGCATGAACTTTAAATATTACCTGGTGTTAGAGCAAATACTTAATGCCTCTGGGATGTTCCAAAATGTGTGTAGAATCTATTTTATGGTCTCTGCCAGATCAGTTTGAAGGTTGGCTAATTAACCTATAAAGTTAAGCAGAATAGATTAATGTGAAGTTGATCAGAATTGACTTGGCCAATGAGGGATCCCTCCATCTTTTTCATGCACAACCTATTTGTTGACCGCTGCAAGATGTTGATATAGATTCTATCAATAGGTGCATCTACTGAGGACAATGCTTCGGTGGGAGGAGCAGGTGCGGCATGGTTCATCCATGGGAGAAAGAAAGCATGTGGCAAGCACATACAGTGGATCCGATCCTATAAATCTTGGTGAAGTTGTGATCATTCGATGGCCTCATGGTGAGATAATGAGGATGAGATCTGGTAGCACTGCTGCTGATGCTGCGAGGAGGATAGGCCTGGAGGGGAAGCTAGTACTGGTAAATGGCCAACTTGTTTTGCCGCATACGAAGCTCAAGGATGGTGATATAGTCGAAGTGAGGGGGTAGCCATTGCTATCGTGGAAACTTCTCGCAAAGATCGCATTTTGACAAATTAGAGAGATTTGCTTGATCATCTGTTGGATGGTAAATTTAGTGTTGTTAGAGGTTAGTAGACCCAAATCTCTTTGTACAGATTGATTATCAAAAAGGAATCTCAGATTCTATTATGATGTACATATACTTGTACAGAAATAAAGATACTACAACTCGTTGAATGTAACTTGCCATCGGGTAAACTGTTAACAGTTGCAATAGATACAGGCTCGAACATCTTTTGATGCAATGATACATTGTTCCAGTAACTTTTACTCAGACTATGTAAGCAGGTAGCCGTGTTATGCTCTACTAGGACTGTGCGTCGGAATATGCACTACACTAACATACTGCCTTGTGTCTTCAGGCAAATTGGGGTTGGGTGGTTGAGGTTACCGGCTGAAGAGTGAGATGGAATTTGTCCGACGGCGGTTACTGGCGTTTTTGTCTGAGCCATTAGATGCATGACTGCTGACACCAAGAGGTCTCCTCTGCTTTGACGAAACGATGAAGGGATGAGTGACCACCGACCACCTTCTCTCTACTGTTCTGGTCATTTTACCGAAGATGAACTTTCCTCCAAGACATCGCAATTCTGTACTTCAAATCAATGCTTCTCCGCCGTATTTCCGATGGGGCTTCTGTGCGGTGACTTAATGTGGAAGTGGGCACGTGGTCGGACAGGGATAGGAATCCAAGTCCATCGATGGTAGATCCGCCATAGCTTTCCTCCGCAATTTCTTCTCTTGTTATGTTTTTACCGTTCCATTCCCTGACAGACAGAAGCCAACTACAGGTTTAATTACGGAAGGAAATAATTCAAACAGGTGGAGAGAATCAGGCTATGATCTTTGATGGTTTAATTATGTATTATTTTCATTCTTCTGCAACATATCTTTATAAACTTCAATCCAACTCTTGGGCATTCCATGGGCAAGAAACCCACGGAATACCTTCCACTCTTGAGGTACTAATATTTTTTTTAAATTTTTTTACAAAATTGATACACGTTTAATCTTATTTATCAAATTAATATAAAAAATAAAAATATCATCTAAAAAATATTTTTTTCGTCAAAAATATCATCCCAAATGACGGTTGCCTGTGAAATCCAAACGAAAATCTTACCCCATAAAAAAAAAAAAAAAATTCAAAAATATTATTTGAAATGATAATTTTAATTATTTTTTTAAATAATATTTTTGAAAACATCATTTCAAATGATGTTTATTTACAAACCATCATTTAAGTTGATATTTTTGAAAGTACCATTTGAAATGGTATTTCAAAAGCATCATTTTTTTTATAAATATTTTTTTTCCCTCCTTAATTTCTACTGCATTGCCACTCCAATAGAACGCCTGCCTACCTTCGTGACTTTCACTGGTCCGCCACTCCAACTAGACACCTGCCCACCCCCATCGATACGTTCCCGGGCTTCTCTTCCCTCCTCCCAGCCCCTTTCGACGCACGCCCCAACCCCACCGCTCTCTTCCCGTCCGACGTGCGCTCCACCCCCCCTCCCATCCGACGCCCCCTCTCCCTTTGCCCGTGCCGCACTTTCCATCCGATGCCTCCCTCCCCCCAAACCCCTGTAACCCTCTTCCCATCCGACACCTTCCTCCCCCTCTGCTCACACACCCCCCCGACCCCGGTGGCCCTCATCCCATCCGATGCCCCCTCCCCCTCTTTATCCATGTATTTGTTAAATTAATGTATTTGTTATTATTTTTTTTGATATATTCTTGGAATTGAAATGGACCCGAACTGGATTTTTCTTAAAATCATTCGGTGTTGATCCAATCCAAAGTCGAAAAAGAATTTTTGGATCAGGCTCAGTTAGAGGTAGTGCCTAGTCTAACTCGGCCCATTTGCAATACTACTCGGTATGTTAGTAAATGATTAATTTAAAAATTTTAAATATATTATATTACATAGAATTATAGATCATCTTTTGATAATGTATATATTCTATGACATCTATATATTTATATTTTTTATACATTCGTATATTTATATATTTTTATATGGATAGAAAAATTATGTACATTGGTTAATTGACTATTCAGTTTGGATAGTTTGAAAATTATAATTAATTCTATAAATAATTATAGTATCAAACGATGCGTAGAGAATTTGAGAGAAATTTTAGATAGCATTTTTGTTTAGTTCTCCTCATACATCTTTAGCCATGTAGAGAGAACTAAGAAAAAATACTGTCAAAATTTTTTTCGATCTTTATTACATTTCGTTTGATTACTGTAATTATCTATAGAATTAATATAATTTTTGAATGGAATAGGATATTCTATACCTATTAGTTGATGATAAGATGTATTTAGTATGTAATTAAATTTATTAAAATAATTATTAATAATAAATATTTTAATTTTAATATTATCATATAATTTTTTGAAAAAATAGTCAATGCTCGAATTCGTTTACTATTATATTATGATTGCATAATAGAAAATGACGAAGATGGCATGCAGTATAGTCAACCTGCGAGCTAGATGGTTAGGTTATTTTCATCATTATCATGTCAAGAATTATTGGAGCATTTATATAGTGATATTCCTATAGACAGAGAAAAATATGAATCAAATTGAGATGGAGATCTCCTAATTTATTAAGATAATTAATGAAAAATAAGTATATCTTAATTCTAATTGATGACGATGAAGATGTCCAAAAAATATTGATATTTTTTTTGAAATTTCTAAAATATCGATATATTGAAAAGGAAGATATACCCTCTAATGAAAATACTATTCAAATAATACTGTTAGATGGAGTTCGTCGTATGCCTATCACTGATACTGCTTAAGATATGTCTATAGCAATTTTAACACTTACTTTAAAAATGCATAGCTCAAAAGAGCAGTATGGCAAGCAGGGAGTACTCATCAAGTTCGAAAGTTTGACTTTATCATGGATATGATCAGGATAATGAATGCAGAAGCTTGGAGTTAGCTGTCTAAGTTGGAAAAAAAGAAGTAGACATAGGCATTTGATGCCGGCATGCGCTATGGTGTCTTAACTACAAATTTGTTGGAGATTTTTAATAGTATTTTACGAAAAACTAGAAATATGTCAGTTTGTGTTCAAATGACATTTTACCATCTTGTGAAATACTTTAATACGAGATGTGCCCAAGCCTAAAGATATGTGTAGGAGAATTCAAATAGTTTTTTTACTCTTCATATTATAATTAAAATTGCTGAAGATCAAGTTAAAGTTAACCAGCATAGAGTAAAAGTGTTCAACCTCCAAAGAGGCATATAAGAAGTGCTTATAAGGAGAGCAAGCATAGGATTGAAAGGTATAGAAAATTTTGATACGGTGACTTTAACTAAAACAAAAATATTCTTGTGGAAAGCGAAGTATCTATAAATATCCATATTCATATGTATTAGTTATGTGTTAAGAAATTATCGTATATTTTAGTGGATTCATGAATGATGCATACATAGTTGCGGTATGCATGAATGCTTGAAGTGGCGAGTTTTATCCATTATCACATGAAGACTATTGGATATCCATACATATGTTTACATATATTCCTGATCATCATTATTTGAGATCTAAGCAGAAAGGCAGGCTAAAGTTAACAAGACTATGAAATGAGATGGATGACTGGCAAATAAGAAGCAAGAATTATTGTGGCATTTATAAAAAACATGATCATAATCATTGTTGCTATCCTAGATTACTTCCACACATATCAACTTCAAGCAATGGAAGAAATTAAAGATAGCAGAGTATATTGCTCCATGTATTTTTAGAGTTATATATTGTTTTATGTATTTTTGATAGTTGAACTATTGTATAGTCTATATCCAGACTTGTGTATTGTTCTATGTATTTCTATATAGTTGAACTGTTGTGTACTCTATGATCTATGTATGATTTTTAGAGTTATATTTCTCATGTAATTAATTAGTATCATATTTCTCATGCTCTAATAAACTTGGGATGTATGCCATTGTTTTATATTTATTAGTGTATTATGACTTACGATTTATGGAATCCGCGTCCTCGAGACTGCATTATTCTTATATTGTAGTAGATGGATTAATCATAAGCCATATTAGATGGCATTGTAAGTATTTCATTCCTACTCTTACTATTCATATTTTTATAAATAGATTCTTGTTAAAGTCATACGCATTATCTAATTATCTTATCTTATTGCCGGGAGCCCAGACATCTCCGCTTACAATAAGCAGATGCTGACTTATGAAGAACAGAGGATATTCCAGATAGAGTTATGGATTATTTACGATACCTGAGATTTTATGGAGTATATCGAATTGGTAGAATATAGATGAATGTTGGTCTTATTACCGCCTTACCTGAGATTTTATTTTTCATTCGATGAAGTGACCCTGATGTTATAGGATGTCAGCATGCTCATCGAACTATTAGTTGATGATGATGCAGTTATAGGAGTTGATCTTATACTTACCATTCCAGAGTAGCAGGCTACATGCTTCCGGTTACTAGGGTTTAAACCTGAGGTCCAGTTCTTTAATCATTCATGACTGAGGATAGAGTATTTGGATGATTACTATCGATATTTTCATATTGGAAATAATGCACAAGAGGAGATGGTGCAATAGTATATCAGGAATCAAGTACTGTGATTGCTAGGAGATACCTTTTTGCTTGATATTTTATCTAACAAGATGAAGTTGATGTTTTTAACACTGTTGGAGGATTTAGATTTTGCTCATAGACTTAGTTAGGGCAGTGTAGTACTATCTTGTCTATATAGGACTATGTGCCATGATTCTTATTATGACTGTTCAGAGATTGGTGGTTATCTTGTATTATTGCATGTATATGATATAGAATTTTAATTTTATACGTTCTATTGTAGCTTTGATTGGAGATATTATGTATAATTTTTTGAAATTGATAGATTTGGGCATGGAAGAAAATGCCAACTATTAGCTCATTATGGAGATAGTTACTTGAGATGCCATCAGAGTATCAAGATCTCGATGTTCCATTCAGGCTAGACGCATCTTAGGG
The DNA here is from genome assembly GCA_006176705.1 of Cocos nucifera. Taxonomy (NCBI): domain Eukaryota; kingdom Viridiplantae; phylum Streptophyta; class Magnoliopsida; order Arecales; family Arecaceae; genus Cocos; species Cocos nucifera. Next base: position 3,172,181 of record QRFJ01000026.1, on the reverse strand, counting down.
ATATAGGTATAAAATTATTGGTTTCATTACTTGAAATTTAGTACTATTTTTATTCATATGAAATTCAATAAATATGAACACACTGTTAAGTAGATGAAACGTTATATTCAACGTTTACTACATGTTGATGAAGGTGGCATGTTTTATAGATGCCAATTGGGTACATTGGCTGATATACATAGATGGATAATTTTGATTTATGTATAAATATCATTTTATAGTATTTATAATCTATTAAAAAAGGAGCTTACTAATCTGATTTTAATTTTAACTCTATCATTTTTGTGAAAGCCATATATAGATGAGATTATGTCTATATTACCACAGATTTGTACGGATGGACATGATATATAGGCTGCTATGGTGTCGCATATTTATTTTGATATGGTGGAGTGGCACCTTCTAGATCATGTGCTACAGCAATTTGGCCGGATTCAAGATATCCCAGAGCAGTTTGATAGCAGCTAGCAACTTCATTGTATTGATCGATGAGGAGAGCTCATATTGACTGGCGAATCAGGCATGCAGAGTATATCACTATTCGGAATGTACGACGAGATCATGTAGTTCATAGCGATGATATATTGGGAGGCCATCCATATACTGAGGACTATATGGCTTGGTTTCTTAATATTACAGTACAAGCCATTGGACAATCTCGGTATATAGTTTCAGGATATGAGGGTGAGAGTTCTACTATGTGCATATTGATAAGGTCATGAAAATTATGCATTATATATTCTATTTAATATCATATTAAATTTTATATATGTTATATATTCTATAATGTATTGCTAATTTTATTTTTGTTATGTAGACTGATCGTTTATCGGATCTTATGTTGGATACTCGTCATGCTCTATCTACAATTGATGAGGATGAGCGGACCCAGATATTGCGAGAGATGGAGAGATTATGTTCAGATAGAGCTGTCAATGGGTCGGGTCCAAACCTTAGACCCGCAGGTATTTATCCGATGGGTCCAGATCTGGTATTAGCACTAGACCCATTTATCTAGATTCGGATTCAGATTCAATAAACCATAACGTAAACGAGTAGGATCTGGATATTTAATATCCAGATCTAAATAATATTTATATATTAAATATAATAAAAAAATTCAAATCTCTCTCATTCTACCTCTCTCTCTCTCTCTTGGTCTCCCATCTTTGGTCTCCCCTCCTCTCCACATCTCCTACTTGATCTTCCTCATCAGCAAGGTCGGACCCCCTCCCCCCCTCTCTCTCTCAATCTCTTCCTCTCTCGATCTTCCTCGCTGGCGAGGCTGGACCCCTCCCTCCCTCTCTCAGTCGCTCCCTCTCTCGATCTCCCTTGCCAGCGAGGCCAGACCCCCTCTCTCAGTCTTTTCCTCTCTCAATCTTCCTCGTCGGCGAGGCCGGACCCCCTCGCTTCCTCTCTCAATCGCTCCCTCTCTCGATCTTCCTCACCAGTGAGGCCAGACCCCCTCGCTCTCTCTCTCTTTCTCTTGATCTCCCTCGCTGGCAAGGCTGAACCTCCTTCCTCTATCAGTCTTTTCCTCTCTTGATCTTCCTCACCAGCGAGGCCGGACCCCCTCCCTTAGTCTCTCGATCATCCTTGCTGATGAGGTCGGACCCCCTCACTCCCTCTCTCAGTCGCTCCCTCTCTCGATCTTCCTTGTCGGTGAGGTCGGACCCCCTCCCTCAGTCTCTTTCTCTTAGTTTTGGATCTCGAAATTGGATCCAGATACCCAGGATCCATTAGGATCCGGGTCTGCTACTTCAAGACCAGACCTATCGAGTATTCAGATCCAAGTCTGGTACTAATAACTAAAATCAGGTCCAGATCTGAATATTCAAGTTCCAACTCAAATCCGACTCGTTGACAGGTCTATATTCAGAAATATTGATGGCGATTGATTATGACCCTAATAGCTATATGCCTTGGCATGGAGCATCCGATATGCCAGATATGAGATGTACACCGTCACCATATATTCCACATATGTCATCATCATATATTCCACATATGTCATCACCATATATTTTATAGATGTCATCATTGCATATTGCACATACGCCACCACCTTCTACTCCATAGATGCCAGGGCCTTCATCTTCCTACATACCCTAGATGACAGCACCAGATTTTATTTAACATTAGTATGATCCTTTTGTTATAGGGCCATCCTTAGATCCAGATGAGAGGATCACTCAGCTCGCAGATGCTCTGACAGCACCTGTTATTCCTCATATGCATGATCAGGAGATGTCTACTGATATAGGGAAGAGACCATCACAAGTAACACAGCAGTAGGAGTAACTATTAAGGACCTTCTTGAGAAGGTCCAAGCGACCACGGGCACCATGACATCCTTGTGGGACTTAGTATTTTTTGGACTTATAGTACTATGTGATTCCTTATTGTAGACTTGATTTTTTTATTTTATATTTTATTATTAATTGTTGTTTCTATTGAAGATTACTTAAGATATTTTGTTTATTTAATTTAAAATGTTAGGACGTTATGGTATGTGGATATGGATACAGATCTTCAGATATGTTATACATGCTTTATATTACAAACCTCTAGAATCAAAAATAATATTAAAAAATAAATAAAAATAAAAATATATAATATTGACCAAAGGTTCGTGCACAATACATGGGCTGATATGAATGAAGTAATTACATAAAACCACTTCCTAAACTTTCTAAATAAGAGTTATTCCCATTATAATTCTAGAATCCAACTCCTTCCAACTAGATATGCCCTTTAATGGCTGTAATTGAAAGGGGTCCATACATTTACTACCCAATATGCCCAATAGATCCTATTTAATCATGATCATTGGATGACCATGATTTGAAGATAGGCCATCTCCCATCCAAGTTGGATTAGGCCATATTGTCCTGGTCCCGAAATGATTGCTTGGATTATTGAATTGCTTTTTCAGAAGGAAAGCGACCCTTGCCTTATATTATTGTCCAACTCTTTTTTACAAGATTCTTTTTGCGCTACCTAAAGTTAATGTTGTTAATTGTTAAAAGTCTAAAGCATGTGCTCTTTGGGGTCGATTGAAAATTAAAAAGTATAAAAATATAAAAAAGTTATGAGTTTAATGCTCATTTTCTTAAGCTTTGAGCTTTTATCATTGTTTTGTCATGCAATTTGTACCATATGATTACCGATTTATTTTTCAGTACAAGTAGTAAATAATAATGATCTAATAATGAAGCATGAGCAAGATACGTTAGAGGAAAAAGAAGAAAAAGAATAAATTTTAATTTATTTAGGAGTTGAATTAATGAATCTAATTTATGCAAGGGTCGAATTAAAGAGAGATGGAGCTATAATTATTGTGAATTTTATAAAGAAAGCCTGGGATAAAAAATGAAGAACAAAAAGGATATGATTTTCTCGGTACAAAAAGTGAGATAGAATTAAGAACATTTCTTTCAAATCCTAACACCAAAAAAGAAGGGTTGGCATCGGCACGCTTAAAAGTACCATTTCTAATAACGACTTTAAAAGCGCCATTGTGAATAGAGCTTTTATTTATTTTAAAAATTTCATGTAGACTATGGTGGATATTGAATGGGCTAAAGAAATATTATTTAAAGTGATATTTTTTTGAAGAAAAAAAACATCATTCTAAATAATATTTTTAGATTTTATATTAGATTAAATTAATAAATATATTCAAATATGCATCAAATAGATAATTTTTCTTTTTTAAAAAAAAAGTACGGTAAAGGACCCTTCAACTCTTTCTCTTGTTTTTCCTCGGAAAGCCAGCATCTTATCCCATCAATTGCTTCGAAGGGGGAAAAAACTAATAACATCTTCAGGTTTAGTTTCTCATGTGCCTCCCACGTGTTTCGGCCTTTTCCATACTCCATTTCGCACGCATATCTATCTCCACATCTGTAACCCATGGTGGTAATATATGCTTAAAAAAAACACCAAGAACAGTTTCTAGTAATTTATACTTTATCCATTTTCAGCTAGTTGCTTAACAGATCCGCAAAAAGTAAGGCAAGAAACTAATATTTAACACGTTAATATGGCCGGGTAGTTTGAGAACTTGACAAATAGAAGATGTTCTTTTCAGCTACATATCAAAGAATAAGCCTAGTAGGAAAAGGGGAATGTTTTATATAAAAGTAGATTAGAGAAAAAAAGTTGCGGGGGTTGGGTGCTCTGCACTTCCATCCAGGAATCAGGAAGCTAGTCAACGTCAACATTATGCAACACCTACCCTATCCATAGCTAAAGACCAATGAAATGAGAAAATGAAAAATAGCTCCACATCTTTTTTTCTTTCTTTCTTTATTTTTTTTTATTTTTTTTATTTTTAATATAACCAAACTATCATATCCACACACCAAAAAAAAAAAAAAAAAAAAAGGACATTCGATCACTACTGAATGAGGCAATTCCTCAGTAGTAGAATGCACCTATCCATTATTAGCTGGATGGTAGGAGTCCATTGCTTTCATGCAAACTGTTCTGTCTAATGGCCTACTTGTCCGTGATTGTGATTGGCATCAGATCTATTTCCGTCAACTAGAGAGGGTTTCTTTATTAATGGTTAGATATGAGTAGTGGAAGTGATTGATTAATGTGTATTATAGCCTAATCTAAGCTGCTTTAGTTGATGCCTAGGCCAAGGCTACCAAATGATGGAAAAAATCTATTTGTCAACCCACTTAGTTGCTACTTTTTAATTGAGAAAAGGATCCGACAGCTACTGGCACATTCAATGCGGAAGCCATTGATTCAGAATTGTGATTACAAGCGAAAAGGAAGGTAACGGCATAAAAATGTCCTACGATCCTTTTAAGATGGCAGTGACGCCTGTCAACTCTTGTACCGCTAACCAAGAAGGAAAAAGAAACCCTTACCCCACTGCCTTAAAATTAAGTATGTTAAATAGGCTAATTAGTACTGTAAAACATAATTAATCCGATACCTGTTGATGGCTTCAAAAATCTCCTTTAGCAATTACCACAACAATGCAATGACTTGAGGGTGATCGGTAGCGGTTCTTGCAACATCTAAACATATAACAGAGCCGGGGGAGGAGGGGGGAACAAAGCGATGCCGTACCACCTTGGACACGTGTCGATCCATCTCCCAGTCATATGCGGGCCCACGTTTCTGATAAGTGACGCCGTACCGCTTTTATTCCTCCACCGAACGTGCTTATCGAGGCACGATAAGTGACTCTGCTTATCTCCCTGACCCGACAACTAGACGCGAGATAGGGACGCGTCGATTGGCCGATGAGAGAAGATATGCGGTTAAAAAGGATTTTATATATTATTTCTATAGAAATTAAAGATACTCGGATGGTTTACTAACTTTAAAAATTGAGGAAAAAAAGTGGAAGGCGAGGGCGGTAAACAGGTACGTAGAAGAATGACGTGGTGCCTCGAGTAGCCTCTGCCCGATTGCCGACATACCCTCCTAAACTTAAATGACCGTTTTGAACCACCGGTCATCATCAAACCGGCACCCGATTGGCTAGCGCTCTGGCGAGTTTTCTAAAATATCCTCACATTATTGAGTAAAACAATAGGTAGCGGCATGCGTGAAATTGACGATGATTAAACCTTTAACATAATTTTTCAATGATTTTAGAATCAATATGATACATAAAATAATATTTTTTTAAAATGATAATTACTGTTTAGTAGTTATTATATTGTGATAATTATTTTCTAATTTAAAAATAAAAATTAATATTTTTGAAACATAAAATTGTGAATGAAATTTATGACATCAATAAATATGAAAAAAAAATTTATATATAGCACCAAAATTGAGATTTGCCTGGATTGAGTGTTAATAATATTTTAATAAAAATTAGCATTATAAATTATAATATCAATTTATCAAAATTTATAATAATAAAAAAAATATTTGTAAGATAATTTTAAGATAATGGTAGATCTTTAATCTCATTATTTCTTATTTAGATCTGATCATAGGCCGGATTTGGGCTCAGAGAGTGTTAAATTTTATGTAGATTCGGTCTAAATTTTGATTAAAAATAAATAGAGTTTACATCTCGCTCATACCATTTAATTATGGACAGAATGGTATTTTCAAATGAAATATATTTCTTGAATATAGGGGTAAAATTGTAAAAGTAAGAGGTCACCGGACGGTCGGAGATGCCGCAGTGAAAATAACAGGAGGGGTAAGTTGGGAAGTGAGGCAAATGCGAAGCGAACTTATAGCCAGATTCCTCTTTTGCTATAAAAGTGACGAGGAGATCGAACGAGATGGAGAGGGCGAATCGAAGGATCGGGGTACAAAAGACGACCAAGAAGTAGAGAGCTCACAGAACCGAACACCGTGCCATAAGAGGTAAAAAAAAAGGTGGGACGGAGAGAGAGGCGGAGGGCTTTTAGAAACCCTAGAACTCGCGAGGGTCTTTGTCTCTCAGCTTCGAATCCGGTTTCTTAAACAAGATTCTCTACCTCGTTTATTTGGAGGCGTGATCCCAGATCGAGGTCTCTTCTCGATTCCTGCGAGAAACGAGTTACTTCTCGCTTTAGATCTGAAATGGACGAAGAAACGAGGTTTTTCTCTGGATTTAAAGCTGGCTGGTAGGTTTTCTTTGTTTCTCTTGATGATTCTTTGGTGGATGTTTGGTACGGCTGCGTTTGGTGGGTGGAAAGAAGGGTTGTTGTCGGGTTCTGATGAGATGGATTGTTTGCTTGTCATGTATGGGTGAGAAGCCGTGAAGCGGAGCCGGTGGGGGTTTTTGTTTTCCAATTTCAAGTTTCTCTTGACCTCAGCTCAGATCTTTGAAAGTCGTGAGATTCTGTGGGCTAAAGGGGTTTCAAGAAGGAAAAAGTCTGATTTTTGTCCGTCTTGGAAGTTAGTCTTTTTAGCTGTTTCAGCTGTTTATTTAGGGGTTCCGACTACTGAGGTCTAAATTTTATCTCTGAGAACCAAAAATTGGTGTCCTAGATTAGATCTTGAAGGCGGAGGTGGGGAAGTGATCAGAGAAGATTGCCTTGAGGCTGGTCTGAAAGGGTTCTGGGAGGAAAGGGACAATCACTGGAGGTGATAAGGGAAAGCTTTTTGTTCGGTTAGGCTTTTGCTTGTCCTGTTGTCGTTTTCCTGTTTAAAAATCAAATCTTTGTACTGGAGCGTTTAGGGATTCTGGGAAGTATGTCTTCCTTAAGTAGGGAATTGGTATTCCTTATACTTCAGTTCTTGGATGAGGAGAAGTTCAGGGAGACGGTTCATAAGTAAGTTGCCTTATTTTCTTCTGCTATTTCGAGAAAAAGTTATTTTATCCCTGCTCTGCATATTCACGTGGTACGTTTCCTTGGAATTTAGGTTGGAACAAGAATCTGGCTTCTTCTTTAATATGAAACACTTTGAGGATCAAGTTCTTGCAGGGGAGTGGGATGAAGTTGAACGGTATCTGTGTGGGTTCACTAAGGTTGATGACAACCGATATTCCATGAAAATCTTTTTTGAGATAAGGAAGCAGAAGTACCTTGAAGCTCTTGACAGGTATAGCCAATGTGTTCTGTACATTACCATCTAAATTTTTGGTAAGAACTGGTACGTTTTGAATTGGTCATTGTGTTAATTGCAGGTATGACAGAGCAAAAGCAGTTGAGATACTTGTGAAGGATCTCAAAGCCTTTGCATCTTTCAATGAAGAATTGTTCAAGGAGATCACCCAATTGCTTATCCTGGAGAATTTCAGGTAATTGTTGTCAGTTTTATTTCTATTTTCCAAGATGACTTGCATTTCTTGGCACCGGTACTACTGCTTTAATTTGCTTGTGCAGGCAGAATGAGCAGCTCTCCAAGTATGGTGACACAAAGTCTGCTCGCAATATTATGCTTATGGAGCTTAAGAAGCTTATTGAAGCTAATCCATTGTTCCGTGACAAGCTCATGTTTCCACCTTTCAAGGCTTCGAGACTACGGACATTGGTCAACCAGAGGTATCTCCTCTCTTTGACGTTAACCTTTAAGGAAATCTATTTTTAGTGAAAAGGAATGTGATGAATTTAGATACTGAGCGATGCTGTATTTAGAGATCTGTTTCTAAATCAATATTCCTTTGCCAACTTGAAAGACCCTTTCTGCTCAAAATGATTGGGTTCAATTCTTCAAGTTTTATGATACATGACATATGAGACAATTTGATGTGCTTTATGTTTCCTTCCATGTATTTGATTTATTTGTATAATGATCTCTGTAGATGCATAAACAGTAATGAAATTACATTTCATGCAACTCTCTAAATTTACAGTATTTGGGCATACTAGATGATTGTGTAAGTAGGATTTGTTTTTGCATTTCATTTATCCCATTGCTTGCCCTTATGTTTCACTTTCCTTGAAATCCTACTTATTTATGCTTTTGCTTGTAGTTTGAACTGGCAGCATCAGCTTTGCAAGAACCCACGACCCAATCCAGATATCAAAACACTTTTTACTGATCACTTATGTACTACTACTAGTGGAGCACGTGCTCCTCCACCCACCAATGGCCCCCTTGTAGGACCTATTCCAAAACCAGGGGCATTTCCTCCTATTGGTGCTCATGGTGTAAGCAAATTGTTTTATCTCTTATCTGATAAAGTGATTCTACCAATTCCAGGCTGCTAACTAATGACAGTCCTGCTTACGATGTAGCCATTCCAACCAGTTGTACCTCCATCGGCAAGTGCCATTGCAGGATGGATGTCGAGCGCTAACCAATCGATGCCGCATGCTGCTGTGGCTCAAGGTCCCCAAGCTATTGTGCAATCTCCAACCACAGGTGATTCTTTTAAACTCTAGAATTATCACAAGCAGAGAATATTTTATATTTGTCATTTGAGTTCTCAGAAAATGTGGCTATATGTCTTGCAGCAGCATTTTTGAAGCACCCAAGGATTCCTACGAGTATTCCTGGTATGGACTATCAGATTGCTGACTCTGAGAACTTGATGAAGAAAATGCGCACTGGCCATTTTGATGAGGTTGAGAATAGCAATGTCAAATTCTATAAATATAGTGCACTTTGTAATTTGGTCCTCTGAGTATGATGCTTCCATTTATCTTCAAAAAATATAACTAGAAAGATGTTTTTAGGTGTCATTCTCTAGTGCAAGTCATCCTCCCAACATTTATACTCTAGATGATCTCCCCAAAACTGTCGTACGGGTCCTCAATCAGGGTACCAGTGTCATGAGCTTGGACTTCCATCCGCAACAACAAACGATTCTTCTTGGTAGGTGCTATGATCTAATAACTACATTGTCATGTGAGCAATCATTTATTTTATTTGAGTTGCATTCTGTTTACTGATATGTGACTGAATTATGGTTTGCAGTTGGAACAAATGTTGGTGATATTGCGATATGGGAAGTTGGATCTCAAGAAAGGATAGCACATAAAACATTCAAGGTTTGGGATGTAAAATCTTGTTCAATCGCCTTACAGGTATTGTTTCTTTGACTGAGCATGGATAGCCATTGTGTTTGCTTGACTTAAAATGTTCTATTTGTTGAGTAAGTTCTTTCAGGTAAATTATGCTATTTCTTAAATATTCCTTTCTAATAATTTTATATCCAGGCAGCATTGGTGAAAGATGCAACTATTTCTGTCAGTCGATGCTTGTGGAGTCCTGATGGATCTGTTCTTGGTATAGCCAAAAGCAAGATTCTTCTTTGCTGATGCACTTTCCATTTCAATATGGATGCCTTTCTGTCATAAAATAGGGAGCCTTTTCAACTTGACAAGTTTTGTTTTACTTGCAGTCACATTCAACATCTGCTATGTGATTTCTTGTAGGCATTGCATTTTCAAAGCATATTGTGCAGACCTATGCTTTTATTTCCAATGGAGAGTTGCAGCAACAATTGGAGGTCAGTTAGCAGTTTGTCCTAGGAGTTCTATATTCGCTCCTAACTTTTGACTTTTTTCTGGATACATAGATTGATGCTCATGTTGGTGGTGTCAATGATATTGCCTTTTCTCATCCCAACAAAAGTTTGTCAATAATCACATGTGGCAATGACAAGACAATTAAGGTTAATCAATGAACACCTATGCTGGTTTTCGGAAAGATAATGAAAAGGGCATGGTGATGTTCACAATGTTCATTGCATAACTGACAGGTTTGGGATGCTACAACAGGACAACGACAATATATATTTGAAGGTCATGAAGCTCCTGTCTATTCTGTCTGCCCTCACCATAAAGAGTCTATCCAGGTAGTCCTCTCCTCATGAAGTTGACTTCTACTGGGTTGGCCCTTATTTTCATTTATTTATTGAGTTAGGGCTCATGTTCATTTGCTTCAATCAACATATTCTCTGATGGTGTTGATGACTTATCTCTGAAATTTTTCAGGAGAGCCATCTTTTATTCTTCTATCACCATATTTGCAATTTCTCTCACTAAGTGTTTCTTGCAGTTCATATTCTCCACTGCTACTGATGGTAAAATCAAAGCATGGTTATATGATTGTTTGGGATCTAGAGTTGATTATGATGCTCCTGGACACTCGTGTACCACAATGGCATATAGTGCAGATGGATCAAGGTGAAAATTGTCTCACTATTGTGTAAAAGTTTAAGACATGACTGTCTGCTAATATGTCTAGTTTCATTGTTATGTTTGCTAGCGAGCAATGACCACAGTTCATGCATATAAGCATAGATCTAATAGAATAGTTTGATCGTAGTCTGGCAGCTCTGCTGAAACCATTGGAGATGCTGTTACCCTAAGACTTTTCTCTGGACAACACAATTTTTTGAAATATTTCATAGCTGGGTTATTATGACTTTGTAAGCTGTTATAGCAGCATATGGCATCTGGTGCTATATCATTTTAAAATTGAATACTACTGTTTTTATTTAAATAAGAGGGTATTAAACATATCTTAAATGTTAACATAATAACACTAAATTGTATGCATGGTTTCTGTTAAATAATGACTTTGTGAGTATTCATTGTCAAAATGTAATAAATGATGACAAAAATCATATACGTGTATATATAATGATTGCTTTGTATGTTTATGATGTAGAGAGCATGCCTGAAAGTGTTAAGAGTAGCATTTATCTAGTAAGCATGGATACTTCAAATTGTGTGCTGTATCTGATATGCATACTTGTTGGATACTTCTAGGATATGTCTGCAATACTTATTTTGAGTGTCATATTTTTCAAAATTTGAACAAACATTTTGGGATGCTTCCTGGATGCACCTAAGATAACCCAGATACTTATAGGAATGGGGAGTGGGCCTTTATTTTCTTTTATTTGTTGATGAATGTTGACATTTTAATGATGAATGCTTTATTTTGGAGTTGGTTATGTTGATATTATTATATAGAATACCAGTTACAATAATTTAGAGGCCATCAAAATGTTACAAATGCAGTTGTTTCAGACAATGTATAATAGTTGACTTTTGTTTCTGTTGAACTTTCCAGATGAATTCAATGAAGTTTATAGTAATCAACACTGATTTTGTTGTGACCTAATCATTCCTTTTTCACATCGTTGTTCCAAATTTGCAGGCTATTTTCTTGTGGAACTGGTAAAGAAGGTGATTCCCATTTAGTTGAATGGAACGAGACCGAAGGAGCAATTAAGAGAACATACTCTGGCTTTAGAAAACGCTTGTTGGGTGTCATTCAGTTTGACAGAACTAAGAACCGCTTCTTAGCTGCTGGAGATGAGTTTATGATTAAGTTTTGGGATATGGATAATACCAACATCCTAACAACTGCAGATGCTGATGGCGGATTGCCTGTTAGTGCAATAATATCCATCGGTAAACTTGTTTTTATTCCTTGTCTACTAAGGAGATGGATATTGACAAATTTTCTTGACCCATTATTGCAGGCAAGTCCTCGATTGAGATTCAACAAAGAAGGATCTTTGCTTGCAGTCACGACAAGTGATAATGGAATTAAGATCTTAGCAAACAGTGATGGACAGCGTTTGATAAGAATGCTAGAGAGCAGGACATACGAGGGCTCTCGAGCCACTTCTCAGCAGATTAACACTAAAGTAAAATTTTACATATCTTTATAAATTTCATAAAGAACCAATATCCTGCCACTCTAATAATTGCAATATGCCGATTGTCCAGATTTGTCCCAAATCTGCATAAATTCATGTATCAGTGCCAACGTATGTTAATAAGAATTATGCACATTGAGAATAGTTCGCCTTGGTTGTGTAACATAAAATCCGATTGATGCTGGTGGAGAAAATTATTTCCAGGCTGAGTCCTATCTATAGGAGAAGAATTGGCTTTTTTGAGTCTTTATATTAGGATCATTGAAGCAATTTTGTATCCTTGTATTATGTACTAAAATACATTAGATTACTTATTGGACTGATTCTTAATTATCATGTTAAACGTATATGCAAACTTATCGAGAATTCAAATTGTTGTCCTTCTGAGATTCATGCGTGGAGACTGAATCTATTCTGATTAATTTAAAAACAAAATTTAATGGTTAAGATAAATGTTAGAGCATTGAACACATGTAACTGGGACATCGGTTTTGTGATGAGTTAGTTCTTAATGGTTGTTATGCTTTATTTTAGTATTATATCCAAAGTGATTAGTGCATGAAATTGCCATAATGGAAATAGTTTTTCACTTGACTCATGGATGGGCATTGGAGCTGGATTCTATCATTACAGCAAATGCAACAGTCAATATATTTTTGAAACGTATGCATGCATGATCGTTGTTCTCATATTAGAAAATGTTTCCTTGTGCAGCCTCAAATTGTTAACACAGTGGGTGCTGTTTCGAATATTTCTGGCTCTCTAGTGGCTACCCTTGGGCGCCCAGATAGAAATTCACCTGCAGTGTCAACGAGTGCCCTGGTTAGTAATGGTGTGCTGCCATGATGTGCAATTCCTATCAAATGTGCATATCTAATATTACAATCTTGATCAAAATTGCAGACTACTGTGGATTCTACTAGAACAGCAGATGTTAAACCGAAAATATTGGATGATGTTGACAAAATCAAGATCTGGAATCTGGCTGACATTGTCGATTCTACTCAGCTCAAATCTTTGTGGTTGCCAGACACCATGTCAACAACAAGCAAGGTATATAGCAGCATACACAAATTTTATTTCATTTATGTTTCTTGGTTTGGTGTATTAATCAATATATCAGAGGGATCAAAATTTATATTTACTGACTACTAATAACATTAAGAATGATCTATTTTCTCAAATTACATCTTGATTTTTTACAGGTGCTAACTTCTGTTAGTCTTGATTCTTTAATGTTATTTGTTAATGATGACTGGGCATGACATCTCTTTAGCTTTATTATCATGCAAATACTCTTTCTTCATATTCGAATTCTCTTTCAGATATTCAGGCTGAATTCTTTCTCCTCTTTTTATGATTATGGCTTCTTAGACATAATTTATGGTTCTACAACTTGAATGATGTAAAGTGCAATTTAGGAGTTTGAGCGGTGTGGCACCCAGAGCAGCACATTTAGAGGAATGCAATTGAAGTGTAAGAATCTAAAGCTAGTTTAGGAAACCAGACTCCTACTTTTGTTGTGTTCAGCTTGGTCAGTCTTGTGGCTTTTTAAGTTAAAACATTAACATTTTTTTCAATGGACGGTTCATTCATGTTTCTTTTAAGAGCGTGGAGCATTCTATATCATGAAAACCAGACAAGCCTTTTGTTTAAGTTTCAATTAAGTGATGGTTTGACTTAGGTACCCTATATTTATTAATCTAATATCCTGCTAGGCAACCTAAAGCATAGTTGTTTTATCCATTATTCCAAACCTTGCAACTTATAAGCCTGAACCCTAGTTGGACCTTTTCTACATATTGTACATCCATCAGAACCTAGGTTGTATATTCACCTTCCCTTAGCAAAAGAAGAATGAATTTCCATGTTATCTTATGTATGAACAAGGGAATGGATAACCTATAAAGATTTGCTCCAGAAATGAGTTAATTATATGAACATGTAAGTACTTGGTAATAAGAACTAAAAGACGTTCTCCACTGCATTAGGAGCATGTAAAATGGCTGTCCACAGTTTGTTGGTTTATTTATTTAGTGAACTACTCATTTTTGGGAGTGAGATTGATTAAGAAATGACAGAGAAGTAGCATGTCTTTGAACCATTAGCTTACGAGGGTTCTTTTGTGTTTTATTGAACACATCTATGAGAAAGGTGTAAGGAATAACTGAAATTGTTAGGCAACATGACAAAATTGGCTTTGGTAGACAACATGACACATCTATGGGTTAAGAATGTCCATGAGATGTTTTGTGTATTAATTGCTTGGAATTGTAGCATAGCCAGTATTCATTTACTGGGAAGAGGTCAAATTTTGCTCATGGATTTGAGGATACATTGTATGGAGCAGTGGAATGCTTAGAAAAGATTGATTTTTGATCAGTCCTGAAGGACTTGATGTAGAATAAAGATTGAATATATAGAGAAGAATGATAAAGTCAGTATTACTTCTCAAATCAATTTAGAGAATAGATATGCTTTCATGCTTTCAAACAAGTGCTAAGGATGAGAATTGGTCTGAGAGCACCACTTTGAGGTGCTATTAAGTTAAACCTTTTGGATGTCTCAAAGTTTGAGAAAAAAACTCAAGTATGCATAAATAGAATTTTTGGCCCTTAAGTGTATTTAGCAATTGAGTAGCAGTGAAACAATAAAAAGAGTGCATTGATAATATCTAAGTAATGAGGCCAATTAATTTCATGTGCAACCTTTGGCTGAAAATACAAAGCTTGTTGCAAGGATGGGAAATGGATACGTGAAAGCTAAATGCAGAAATAAAAGAAATTGTGAATACTTTAGCGAAATGAACAAAATATGGTGAAACATAATATGAACATGATGATAAAAGGGGAAAAAAACAAAAGAAAGCAGAAGTATGAAAAACTAGATAATATGGAGAATTTTCATGGCTCTTTGAATTTTGGTACATTTGATGGGTCTAATAAAAGACAGGATGAATAGATATTGGCTTTTTTACTTAATTGCTCAACATTGCTATAATTTTATAGGAGATGATTGATGATCTAAAGTTTATTATGCATGAACAAGATTATTTGGTCTAGTGGTGTCATGCAAACATTGGAAGCTTCCTTTAGGTCAGCGAGTACAAGGACTTAAAATGATGTAATTCAAGAAAGAAGTTTTGACATCCATTACTGAAAACTGGAAAGATTATCACTTAGGAAAGTTGAGGTAGCAAAAAAAGGATCCAATGTTGCTCTACTAGGAAAAAAAAAGAAAGGTCTGGGTGTGATGTAGATTCACTAAGCAAAGCTGATGTTCAAAAAATTTCAGCTCTTTTTTAAGCTATAGAAGTTTCTATAAAGTAGTGAGGAAAATCATAGCCATCAACTCATAAAACATTGATATATCAAAGATTTCAGTATCTTCATTCAAGTATCTCATATGCTTGTGTTGTTTGAAGAGCATGGCATTGCATCACCAATGTTAACTAGACATGTGACACAGGTGCCAACTGTCCAAGTTTCCATGAGTATGCGATACAGTATCTTTCAAAAGTTCAGACATGGGAGTATGCCCATATTATATAGATCTATCATGTGATATATATAAATATATGTATTCAATTAATAGTTCATTGGATCAATTGTTTTGTAATTTTACAGAGTTCATAAAAACCTTTGCTAAATATTATATTAGGTTCCTCTGCATCTTTGGAAACTTGGGTCGCATCATTTATTTTTGTAGCACAAGTATATTTTTTCTAGGAAAGAACTAGAGGTTAGACTATTTGTTCAAGTTTTCGCATATTTGAGTAGCCGCTAGTTGTTTATTTTTCAGTAAGTTGTGGGCTCTAATTCCTCACAAATTAGAGATCAAAGAGGTTCTTTTAGATTTCTGTTGGGAATGGTTCTTTCTGGACTGGCCAAACTATTGCAAGTAGAGGAGAAAGATGATAAGACAGTAGAATAGGAATGTGGGATGGAATGTTCTTTTAAAAAAAAATGGTGGGGAATGACTGCCTTGTCATTTAATGACTAGTATATCAATCATCATGATGACTCCAGCAATATTTGTGGTGACTGCTTGGAATGTTCCTATGTGAAATACTCTGGCTCTTATTCTTTTTCTTAATAATATAATTGCTTGTTATTTTATTTTCTTCAGAACTTGAATTGAGTTTTTCCATATATGTACTTCACAACCCATTTTTCCCTTGTATGTATAGCAATTCTACTCCCAGATTCCTATGACATCTTTTGTTGTGACACCTTGAAATTGTCAACCCTTTGATGTTCCATTCAGTTTTCGAATATTGGTAATCCCTTTTTTGCAAGCCCTGCTAATCATATGAATGAGCCAGAACTTCTATTTCACACCTTGAATCTCTAGTCCATCTTGTGGTGCATCTCTGAGTCATAAAATACCATCTTTCACCAAAATGAAACCTTGTTGTTATCAATGCTACTTTAGAATATCAAGCTTTATTACTAGTTCCAGCTGAAACCATTTCTGTGAAACTCAATTAGCCCCTTCAAGTCTTTTATGCATCCTTGAAAGTTTTGGTTATTTTTACTGGTTCAGAATTCTAGTTGTTGCACTTATTGCAGGTTGTGCGGCTCTTGTATACAAACTCTGGCCTGGCTGTGTTGGCTCTTGCTTCTAATGCCATTCATAAGCTGTGGAAATGGCAGCGTAGTGAAAGAAATCCAAGTGGCAAGGTTAGCATATGTTACATGCAAGGTTTGCTATACAAGTCGGTATTGATGTATACCAACCATACCATATCGCACCGGTTTGTACCGGTGTGTACTGAACCAGCTAGTGCTGGTGTGCATCGACTGTACCGTACCATATCCGTATATGCAGTACAAAAGGCATACCGAACTCAGTATGCTGAACAAGCCCCTATATCTGGCATACCAACACTATAATAGGATGGTATTGGTCTATACATTTGCTTTATATAAATTTAACCTCTATTATGTTGCCAGTCCACTGCATCTGTTGCACCTCAGTTGTGGCAACCAGCAAATGGTATTGTTATGACCAATGAAATAAATGATAGCAACCCAGCTGAAGAATCAACTGCTTGTATTGCTCTGTCAAAGAACGACTCATATGTTATGTCTGCATCTGGTGGAAAGGTTTCTTTGTTCAACATGATGACATTTAAGGTACAAAACTTCTTAACCTTACCTTCAATGTGCATGTTCTGGAAGTCATTTCTTCATGCTGTGTGATAGATTGTAAAACATCATGTATTTGTTTTAGTAATGATATGAAGTTAACACTATAAACATGTTTCACAGGTTATGACAACCTTCACATCACCGCCTCCTGCAGCCACCTTTCTGGCGTTTCATCCTCAGGATAATAATATTATTGCAATAGGAATGGAAGATTCTAGCATTCAAATATATAATGTCAGGATCGACGAGGTGATGGCACAGTTCTAATTTGTATTTTCTGGTTGAGAATTGCAAATTTATCCTGATATTTAATTTCTAATGAATTATTCATTCTTCCAGTTGCACTGCACTAAAGAGCTCTGACTAGTTAATGTTTTCCTTGTAGTGACAGGAACAGCTGTTTCCACTTTCACACACACACACAAGAAAAGCCCCATTAGTGCTCTCTTAGTTTTAATGTTTACAAGCTCATCATGTTTATTAGTAATTTTTTTAGCTGTTGCAATCTCATCATCAGAATGATTGCCTTTCTTATGTACATGCCAGTTTAGATATGCTAGGAGATATATAAAAGATTATATCATAAGCACATAATCATTGTCTTCTGGAAGGATGCTGGCATTGAGGTCATGGATCTCTTGTCAACCAAGACATAGGAGGGAGGAGATCTCTCGTTTTAAGTCTTTCCAACTCAACAGAACTTATTTTGCTCCTTGGTGCATGGGCTTAAATTTCTTACCCATTAATGTCCCTTATATTTAAATGCCTTTAGGTTTGGTCGAGGGTATGATTTCCATTAAAAATGTTTACTATTAAGCTTTAATTTTGCTATTTTTTCTGAAATTATGTTTTGTCCACCCAGTATTTATTTCCATTATTTTATGCTTGCAGGTCAAAACCAAGCTCAAGGGTCACCAAAAAAAAATTACAGGCCTTGCATTTTCCCAGTCATTAAATGTCCTGCTATCTTCAGGAGCTGATGCCCAGGTATATGGATGGTCAATGGTATAGTACTTTGTGGATCAGTATGTATCACATATGCGGAACTGTGATTTGCAATTCAACCATCTATTGATATTTAAACATAGATTTACTTATTGATTCCACATGCACATGGCTGGTGGAAGCAAAAAATAGTTGAACTTTAGGTTAGAAATAAGGTAAATATGTTTTTCTCAGAGAATAAACAGTTGCTTCAACCTTCCAACCAGACACGGAAAGAGGGTTTTGGGGGGGGGGGGGGGGGTTAGCACGAACATTCCTTTTCCCTTGTAATTTTTTGTATTGCGTTCTTTGTTTACACTGATGTAAATTGAACTGCAGCTTTGTGTATGGAACATTGATGGATGGGAGAAGAAGAAATCAAGGTTCATTCAAGCACCAGCTGGTCATGCAGCTCCATTAGTTGGGGAAACCAAGTTTCAGTTCCACAATAATCAGGCACATCTCTTAGTTGTGCACGAAAGCCAACTTTCAGTCTACGACAGCAAACTCAAATGCCTTCGCTTGGTTAGTTCTTACCTCTAGTTATGATGGTTGTAGTTTTCCAGTTGGCAAAAAGAAGCAAAAAAAAAAAGATGAAGCCCCATACTCCTACAGTTGCAGAAATTAATCACCAAGATATATCCTTCTAGAAATGCTATTGTGGGCTGCTAGCATGTTGCATGTCTGTTACTTGTTTGTCTATGCCTGTAGCAGGGAAACTTTGTAGATTTCAACATATAATGCTGTTCATTAAAAGACCTCAGATATTGTGGTTAATTCACAAGTACCCTATGGTGTGTCACTATTCTTAAGAATTTCCTTTGACCATCTGCTCTAGCATTCCAGTATAATCTTCAGAGCAGGTGGAGGAAAGAAAGTTTTCAGTGGGAGAACGGTGATTGGTTGGGTCCTTATTAAATCCAAACCAGACTTCTGTTTTTTGGCTTGAATCTGCAAATATTTGGGAAGTTGGGACCGTGGAGTTATCCTGAAGAATATTTTGGTTATCATTTATGACCATAGGTGATGTTGGTTCACAGGTTTTATGACTTACGGAATGCTGTGCGTTCTGTTCAGTTTTTAGCAGAATATCCATTATGTATCATCTTCTATAGCATTGACTGCAACATGAGGGCTTTGAGATTTTGGTGAAGTGGATTTTGGTTTGTTATAAAAGTGGATGTTCTTGTGATGCCAGTGTATTTGATTGGTGGAAGCAGGAGATAGGCCTGACTTTGATATGCACTTTCTTGTTAAGCTTGTTTTTACTTTTATTTGCATTCCTCATCTCTGCTTGTAGGTTTGACTTATTTTCAAGCGTTCTTATTTTTCGTCTGACTTCATTTCCTGTAATGCAGTGGTATCCTAGAGATGCCCTTGCCGCACCCATTTCATGTGGGATATATTCCTGTGATGGTCGGTTGGTATATGCTGGATTCTGTGATGGTGCAGTTGGAGTTTTTGATGCAGACAGCCTGAGGCTGCGATGCCGTATCGCACCTTCTGCCTATGCATCCCCTTCAGTTCCCAGGTATTCCAGCAATTTCGTCACATGAATTTCCAGCATTATATGAAGGCAAAGCAAATTAGCTACTTTCATTGGATGAATAATTAATTTACTAGATACTTTCGAACTACAGAAGCAGAAGTTCAGCTA
This sequence comes from Cocos nucifera, assembly GCA_006176705.1. Taxonomy (NCBI): domain Eukaryota; kingdom Viridiplantae; phylum Streptophyta; class Magnoliopsida; order Arecales; family Arecaceae; genus Cocos; species Cocos nucifera. Next base: position 3,152,341 of record QRFJ01000026.1, on the reverse strand, counting down.
TTATCTTAAAATTGTTAAATTATGTATTTACAAAACTTTTCTACTATCTAGTTTTTGAGATAATCCTCATGCTTTTCATGTGACAGAAATGTATATTTCCCTGCTTATCTTTCTATATACTGATTTTGTTCTCTAACGCGGGGCTCATGTGGAACTTTTTACCTAATCGCTTTGCAGCACCATGACAGTCTATCCTTTGGCAATTGCTGCCCATCCATCAGAAGCCAATCAAATAGCATTGGGAATGAGTGATGGGGCAGTCCATGTAGTGGAACCATCAGATACAGAACCCAAATGGGGAGCATTGTCCCCCCAGGACAATGGAACCCTCCCTTCCATCCCTCCCAATCCAGCTTTGAGTAATCAGGTATCAGAAGCCCCTCCAAGGTGACGAAACCAGTAGCTCTCCAGCTTTGCGGGTGATCAACCTTTTTATCTGACACCTTGCTGCCATGGAAGGTTCCATGTCTTCCTAGTTGTAAAGCTTGTAATAAATATTCGGGGTTTTGATTGTTTTTTTTCTTCCTGAAAAGATATTTTCAGGTTCACAATATATAAGCTATGGACTGCATGGTATGGACTAATCTAATCCTTTCTGTTCATAGGGTGGTTAATGCTCAAACCCTGTTGATTTATTGTTTTTGTTGCTTATTGTTGGGTAATATTTGAATTGTGGCTATAGATGTGTTGCTTTCTCTTCTCTGGTGATGATTCACATTGGATAATTTTGTTCATAATCATCATACCTGCCCTATGGAGAGTTAGAAGAACAGAGTTGTTCAGAGGACAGGAAACATCTAATGAGTGTGAACGTGAATGCAGCCTGCTTTCTAGTTCCACGCACTGCACTCTTTAGTCGTGAGGTTTTATGCATGCACTGCCATCATGAGATCAAGCACCAAAACCGGTTGCAAGAGCTTCCACGGGATGTGCCGATTGAATTTTCTAATATGAATTGGAGCTGAGTTTATTAACCGTATGCATAAGCGGTTTGATTATTATTTATTACTGTAACATGGTTCATCTATTTAAACTTGGTGGTGTTGTAGTGTCGAACGTGTTGAGGGGAGACCTGGATTAAACTTCTTTGCCTTTATTAAGCGATTAAAGGACAGGTTATTAGTTGGCATATTTGAAAAATTCTCCAAGTATAAAATTGTTAATAAAAATAGATGAATCATGTTACCATAACAAATAAAAGGCGTTTGCGATGGTATTTTTTAAATAATATTTTATTATAAAAAATATTTAAAATATTATTTTATTATTTTTTAAAAATAATATTTTATTATTTTTAATTCTTGTTCTTCTTTTTTTTAACTTTTCGTCGCTGTCTGCCTCTCTGCCACTGCATGTCACCTTCTTATCTCCATCCATACGTTGCTCACCTTTTCAATGTCGTACATCGTTCTTTCTTTCTTCTTTGTCCATCTCTCCAGCATTCACCTCTCCGTTGTCCCATACCTTTCCTCTTCTTCCACCCATCTCTCCATCATTTGGATCAGCCATTGCACGTTGTCCCATTCTTCTTTTGATAGGCAGTTGATTGATTTATTTTTATGCTGATTCTTTCTATTGATTCAGAAGGCCAGCGCATACTAACCTAGCTATTTTTTTTTTTAGCTTGTATTTAGTTAATAAATTATAAACTCTATGGGTAACAAATCAAGTAATGAAATATAGGCTTGGAGGAATAACCCCCTCGAAGTGGTCAAAATTTTTTCTCTTTCCCTTTCTTTGATTTCACCAAATTTCAAAGATAGGATCTTTGGATCCTATCAACTTGGTATTAGAGCGGTAACGATCATGTTCGGTGTATGGTCTTCATCCGTGGATAGAAGAAAAGGTTGGGCATTTTAGATTTGAGATCTTACGCTATGGCTTTCGGAGGTTCTTCTGAACAGATCGTGAGGAACATAGTAGAGATCAAAGATGGAAAGCTGAACTTGAAGCAAGATTAGAGGCAAAGTTTGACAAAAAGCTTGAGCAACCTAGAGATTCTCTCCAAGCAACCATTGCTCAAGTTTTTGGAGAAGTGGTTCGAAAGAATCGGCAAGATCCAGACTCGAGGTTGGTCATAAATTCAAGAGACCAATTTGATCATATTACAGGGGAATCTCTTGATCGACATTGGCAAGGACATGTTATACGAGGAGGTAGATTGGCTATCAATCGTGCCCTTCCCGGGCGAAGGTTGAGTTCCCTCGATGGGAGGGAGGTGATCCCACAGGATGGATTTTCAAGCAAAGAAATTTTTTTGATTCCATCGCACCCTCTGATATAGTAAAGATAGAAATCACCTCTATCAATCTTAATGGTGATGCTATCCAAAGGTATGACTGATTCAAATCTTGCCACGAGATTCCAACATGGGAGGAATTTATGGACGGCCTCTTGGTGAGATTTGGTCCCTCCGAATATGAAAATGTTGATGGAGAGCTTGCAAAAATTTGGTAGACAACCACTATCTTGGAGTATCAAAGCTGCTTTGAGCGTTTGTCCAACAGAGCTCGGGATTGGATAGAGCATCAACTGGTTGATATCTTTATAGAACAACTCCACTAGATATTAGACGTGAGCTTAAAGCCAACAAGCCTCGCACCATCATGGCGGCAATCTCTTTTGCAAGACTACAAGAGATAACGAAGAAGGCCATTGCTCTCAGAAGCCATCAAGTACTTGATTCTCGGAGGCATTATGCGAGCACCCACCAACTGTTTAGCGTAATATTAATGTGAGAAGGCTTACTCAAGATGAACTCAAGGAGTGTTCGGCTAAAGGCTTGTACTGGCATTGTGATGAGAAATGACAGAAAGAATATTGCTACAAGCAAAAATAGCTCCTAATGATTGAGCCAGTTGAAGATTTTGAGGAAGCAGATGATCAAGAAGAGGAATTGGAACATGATGGTGATATCGAAGAAGATATTAATCAAACTGTTGCTATCTCTGTTCATGCATTAGCCGGTTATTCTACTCCTCAAACTATGCGGGTTAATGGTTCTATTAAACAACAACCTATTACTATCCTCATTGATTTGGATAGTACTAACAATTTTTTGGATGTTAAAATTACAAAGAAGCTTTCATTGTCTATGAAGCAATCAAAAAATTTTGATGTAAAGATATCGGATGGTAGGTCTCTGCCTAGCACGAAATTGTTCTAATATAGAGATCTCCATACAGAGTCATATCATGACTACCGATTTGTTTCTATTACCCTTGGATGGTTGTGATGTTGTTCTGGGGGCTCAATGGTTGCGAACTCTTGGAAACATTATCTAGAATTTCTCAAAGCTCATTATGTAATTTATGTTAAATAGAAAAAAGATAATTTTGAAAGAAAAAGGGTGCAGCAATATAACCACTATCAGCAATCACCGCATGGAGCAGATCCTTACGAAGGAGCACTGGGTTTGTTAGTTGAGATGATGAGTATGGAAGAGTTTGTGCACTTTACTATTGAAAACATAAAGTCTCTTTTATTAGAGTTTGGTGATATTTTTGCTGAGCCTAAAAATCTACCGCTAAAGTATTCTCATGACCACCACATCTCCTTACTACCAGGAAGTGCACCTATCAATATCAAGCCATATCACTATCCTCATATCCAAAAGATAGAGATTGAAAAGATAGTATGTGAGATGCTGCAATAAGGGATCATTCGATCTAGTGTTAGTCCTTTCTCTTCTCCAGTTTTATTGGTTCATGAAAAGGATGGATCTTGGCACATGTGTGTTGAGTATAGGGTCCTAAATAATATCACTGTCAAAGATAAATATCCCATTTCGATTATGGATGAATTATTAGATGAACTTGGTAAAGCAAAATATATTTTCAAGTTAGACCTGCATTTAGGCTATCATCAAATACGAGTTCATGAGGAAGACATTTCGAAGACAACCTTCAGAACTCACGATAGGCATTACAAATTTATGGTGATGCCTTTTGGCCTAATGAATGCTCCATCAATATTTCAAAGCTCGATGAATGATATTTTTCAGCCACACCTGCATAAGTTCATCTTATTTTTTTTTAATGATATTTTAATATTTAACAGATCATATGAAGATCATTTGGACCACCTACATGTGGCTTTCACTCTCTTACAGGAGCATTCTCTTTTTGTGAGGAAGTCAAAATGCAGTTTTGTACAATCAAAGATAGAGTATTTGGAGCACATCATCTCTCAAAATGGGATTGCCACAAATCCCTCGAAGGTGAAAGTAATGGTGGAGTGGCCTATACCAAAGACTATTAAGACGTTATGAGGTTTTCTTAGGCTAACAGGCTACTACCACAAATTTGTGAAGGATTACGGCAAGATTGGCGCACCTCTTAGTGCCTTGCTAAAAAAAAATGCATATCGATGGTCCTTTGATGCAAAAAAGGCTTTTGATCAGTTAAAGGAGGCTATGACATCTACTCCAGTATTAGCTTTATCCAACTTCACCAAGATGTTCATGATCAAGACTAATGCTTCGGGTATGGAGATCGGAGGAGTCCTCATGCAAGATGGGAGACCATCGGCATTCACTAGTAAGGCCCTATCACCGACTTATCAAAAATTATTAGTTTATGAAAAAGAAATGATGATGATTGTCCATGCCGTCACAAAGTGGAGACCATATCTCATAGGAAGGCATTTTCAAATTCGGACAAATCACAAAAGTTTGAAACATCTTTTAAAGCAACGGATCTCTCCCATGGAGCAGCAAAAGTGGACTACAAAGTTGCTTACTTATGATTATGAGATAGTGTATAAAAAAGGATGACAAAATATGGTGGCTGATGCACTACCTCGCATCCCCGAGCAAGGAGAGCTAGCAGCGATGTCGATGCCTTTATGTAACAATCTTGAGGAGATTCAAAAGGAGTTGGCGAAAGACATGGTTTCTCAAGGCATCATACAGCAACTGTTACATGCTCTAGACTCAGTTCCTCATTATTTATTGGATTCGGTGGACTTGCGTTACAAAGGATGGCTTGTTTTAGCATCTAATTCTACTCAAAAGATGATCATTTTGCAAGAACTCCATGGATCACCGGTAACTAGCCATTCAGGCTTCCTTTGCACGTATAAGTGTGTATTTTGGATGTTCTACTAGAAGGAGATGAGAAAGGTACTACTATAAAAATGGTCTATGGCAACGCATACTATGACAGCGATTTTTGAAATCGCTACCATAGATCCTACGGCAGTGATTTTTGTTAACCGCTGCTATAGGTCAGGCCTATGGTAGTGATTTTTGTAACCGCTGCTATAGGTCCAACATATAGGAGCGGTTAACAAAAATCGCTGCCGTAGGTCGGACCTATAGTAGTGGTTACAAAAAATCACTATCATAGATTGATCTATAGTAGCGATTAGTATGAACCATTGCTATAAGCTTATTTATGATAGTGATTAATTATAACTGCTGTCATAAAATTTTTTTTTAAATATTATATAATTTTAAAATTTAATATCCATCTTCATTGTTCATTATCTAAATAATTATCATTAGAATATCATCATAAAAGATTACCTCGATCTGATGGCCTTAGCTTCATCAATCAAAAAAAATTGATTTCGATGATCACGAACGACGATGCAATGATCTGATAGATGGAGATCTCTTAGCTTCATCAATCAAAAAAAATTGATTTCGATGATCACGAACGACGATGCAATGATCTGATAGATGGAGATCTCTAATAGATCTGAAAATCTATAATGATGATCTCGGTGATGTTTATAGCATACTATCAAAATTTTACTTCAATTGGATATTGTTATCTTGGTCAATTTAGTATAGGTTAGTTTCGACCATTAAATGATAAACGAGTGATCAAAAGATCAAACAGTATCCGATTATGAGATAATTTTTTTTATAAATGATCTTGACTACTACTTTAATTATTTTTTATGATGGTGATTATAAAATTCAACTCGTGAGACCCTTTGATTGAATGATCAATAACTTAAAACTAATATCATCATATAAAATATTTAAAATTATAACAAAGTCATAATCAAATTCTTAAACTTATTTCTAAAACGATCGAAAATATTCCATACTAAATTGACCATGATAATGATATCCAATTAAAGTGAAACTTTGATAGTATGCTACAAACATCATCAAGATCATCGTTGCAGATTTTTGAATCCATCAGAGGTCTTCATCTATCATATCATCGCATCATCGTTCATGATCGTCGAAATCAAATTTTTCTAATCAATGAAGTTAGGGCCATCAGATTGAGGCGACCTTTTGCGATGACACTCTAATGATAATTATTTAGATAATGAACAATGAGGATAGATATTAAATTTTAAAATTATATAATATTTAAAAAAAATAAAAAAAAATTATTTTCAACCTACGACAGCGGTTATCAAAAATTACTGCTATAGATTTACAGCAGCGGTTATAGAACCACTATCGTAGATCTATGGCAGTGATTTTAGATAACCGCTGCTATAGATCCATAGCAGTGGTTCGATAACCGCTGCCGTAGGTTAGGTTAAAAATCTTTAAATTTTTTCTACTTTCCTTCCGTGTGCGCTCGATCTCTTCCTCTGTCTCCCCCTCCTTTCCATCACCGGTGAGGCTTCTTCCCCCTCGCCCGACGCCATCCCTCTTTCCCCCTCGATCGACGTCGCCCCTCCTTCTCCCTTTCCCTCCGACCCCCCATCCCCGGCCATCCCTCCCGCCACCCCCACTCGGCCCCCACCCTCCCCCCAGCCGCCCCTCCTTCCCCCCATCCCCCTCCCTCCCTCTCCACTCCCCCCCGCCCCCCCTCCACCCATCCCCCCATCCCCACCCTCCCCCGACCGCCCCTCCTTCCTCCCTTCGGCACCCCTCCTCACCCCTGCCACCCCCAGCCCCCCCATCCACCGGCCACCCCTCACCTCCTCCCCCCCCTTTCCCCCATCCCCGCCGCCCTCCCCGCCACTCGCCACCCCCCACTCGGCCGCCCGCTTCCCCCCATCCTCAGCTGCCCTCCCTGCCCCCCCACCCGACCACCCCTCCTTCCCCCATCCACGGTCCCCTCCCCGCCACCTTGCCACCCCAGCCCCCCATCTTCAGTCGCCCATCCCCACCACCCCACACTCCTCCTGGTCGTCAACTCTTCCATCATTATGCCTCCCGCGCCTCCTCATCACTGTGCCCCCTCCCTGGCCCCCCATCCCCGACTGTCCCTGCTCTCTCTCTCTCTCCTCTTTCTCTCTTCTTTTCTATCTCACTATCTTGCTTTTGTTTCGCAGGTTACCTCTAGTGCCGTCATCCTCTTCTAGCATCATCGCCGGCAACCGTCGGAGCTTTCAGTGCAACCCGCTCTCTATAGCCGTAGGTATAATTTTTTTTAAAATTTATAGTATTATTTATTAATTATATATATTTATAATAATTTATATAATATTTATAATAAATATTATAAATATTTATTATAAATATTATAATTATCTGTATGTCATAGTTTTTGGATCGAAACTTGGATATTCAGATTTGGATCTAATTTTAATTATTGATATTGGATCCAAACTCGAATACTCGATGGGTCTGTACTTAAAGTACTAGATCCAAATCCTAATGGGTCCTGGAAGGTCGGATCCGATTTTGGGATCCGAAACTAAGAAACGAGGAGATTGAGAGGAAGATCGATAGATTGAGAGAGGAAAGGTCGGTCGCTCGTCGACCATCGGTAAAGAAGATCAAGAGTGGAAGGAAGGGAGAGAGGGAGGGGGTCCAGCCTCGCCGTCATCACTGGCGAGGAAGATCTAGAGAGGAAGAGAGGAAAGAAGGGATCCGACCTCACCGCCATCATTAAGAGGGAGAGGATTCGGCCTTGCCGCCATCATTGGAAGGGAGGGGGTCTTGCCTCATCGGTAAGGAAGATCGAGAAAGGGAGAGTGGGAGATTGAGAGAGCGAGAGAGAGGGAGGGAGAGGGTTCGGCCTCGCCGGCATCACTGGGAGGGATGGGGTCCTGACCTTGCCGACGAGGGAGATTGAGGGAGATCGAGAGAGTGAGAGAGGTAGGGATGGGGTCCGGCCTCACCGACGAGAAAGATTGAGAGAGGGAGAGAGGAAGATCGAGAGACGAAAAAGCTTGGAGGAAGGGATTCGGCCTCGCCGCCGTCGCCGGTGAGAGAGATCAAGAGAGGGAGTGATCGAGGGGATGGCACACAACTGAGCCAACTTAGATATGCAGTCGAGCCTGCTCGGATCATGATCGAGCCAGTTGGGGGAGGACCCGAGCCAGATGTCTCAAACACGGAGCCGGCTCGACTTTTGAGCAAATAAAATTTGATATGTCTCTCTAAGATTCCAACTTTAAGCCCTAAGGTGTCACCATCATCTACTTTGTTCTTCTTTCAGATTTCTGGATTAACACCAAGGTTCGTGCAAGAGATCGGATCCATAACTGTTGCTCATCCTTAATTATTTATGAATGTAATTCATGTTGTAGAATTTATTGCATAACATTTTCTGGATGTTTATATCTTGTTGCTTTTATTTACTGCATTGCATAACGATAGATCCGTTAATTGATTAGTATACATATTAGATACTATTTATTGATGCTATACTAATTATTGTTCAACATGTTATATTGATTAATATTTATTAACACTGCAGGTCACGATGACACCAAAATGCCATCTAGCTTTCACCTCTGTCACTCGACGGGTTACGTGCAGTTCAGCATCTGAGGAGTAATCGGAGCATACTCTGTCCATCTTGGCATTGGACTGCTTCAGGGACCTTCACTATTAGACATCTACTTCACCGATGATATCTACTCCACCGACGGCATCTAGTCCATCGACAGCTGAGCCTCTACCGTCGCAGGTATCTTTGTGTACGTTTTTATTATATTAGCATAACTTTATTTTTTATATAGTATTTGTATACTTATATATTTGTATAATATATTTGCATTGCAGGTGCATCATCCAATCGGATATTTCACGGTCCTATATGTATGGCATACGTGTGAAACCATCAGCATCAGGTGATGGTGTAGTATGATGTGGAGGAAACGTCGGTAGGAGAGACCATATGGAAGATGCATTCCTTTTTTGGAGTGCTTGTGAGGCGGTCGGACATCATTCCCATAGAGCCCAGAGACTGGCGTTTAATAGATGCTGCCATCAGAGATCGGGTATGGGAGGAGATATGGGTAAGTACATGCATCTTAGTTATATTTATGTATTTTATATGTTTACACTATATATGTTTGATTAGAATAATTTTATAACTAATTTTTGATAAGTTTGTGCAGAGGAGGTATGACTTTTTCGATCATAAGAGAGCTCGAGATGCCCGACTGAAGAAGATCGGAGAGTTGTACTGGGGTTACAAGATCAAGCTCCATAGAGGATGGCTCGAGCATCGACGAGACACTCCGAAGGAGCTTGTTCCTTGGATGCAGGACTGTCCTTCGAGTCAGTGGGAGAGGATGGTTAGATACTGGAGGAGCCTAGAAGTTCAAGATAAAATTTCTAACTTTTAAATTTTTTAATATGCTTAAAATTTTATTTAAATATTTTTAAATATTTATTATTTATTTGAATACTTATTAGGCTATCTTCCATCAGAATCGGAAAGAACCGTGCAGCCCAGGAGTATATGCACACTCTAGGCCGCGAGTCTATGGCCAGTCATATGCATAGAGAGGTAATTAATTCTAAATCTTATTAGATAAATTAAATTCATATTTTTTATCATCTTTTTGATAAATTTGATTCCATTGTTATAGCTGATGAGAGATGGAGTGATGTCCAGCCGTAGCGAGATCTTTCGATCCAAGCCGTACGGATAAGACAGGCAGGCTGATGAATGCCGCGATCGAAAAGTATTTTTGTAAGTATTAAATATATTAGTATATATGATTAGTATTATAGTATTTTTTATAAAATTTTATTTTAATTTATAATTATAGGATCAGTTAGATCTGCTTGCGAGCAAGGGTCCGGATACCTCTGGGCCCCATGACCATCTGTCTTAGGTCTTGGGGCCCGAGCACTCTAAGAGGATCCGATGCAGGCTCGGATACACGCCGATGAGCTACTGGTCCGAGACGAGCATCTCCTTACATAGACTTTTGGTGTCGTCAGTCAGAAGGAGCTTGGAGAGGCATTGGCATGGGCAGATCATACTGCGATGTGGGCAGATCGGGCTGAGGAGCGCGTATCTCATCTGGAGGGCATCGTGAGAGACATGATGTTGATGCTCAGCACGTATTTTGAAGTCATGAGCTTCGAGGATATGTTGGCCCATATTTTAGTTCTAGCTCCAGCTCCGACTCTGGCACCAGCTTCAGCTCTAGCTCCGGCTCCGACTCCCGATGACGACGACGATGATGTAGATTTAGAAAACTTTTGATGTATTATATTTTTTAAAAAAATATTATAATAAATTTTATTCGATAATAAAATTTTAGTATTTCAGAATAATTTTTATGTTTATTATATTTTCTCATGTTATATATCTATATTTATTAGATAAAATATATTAAAAAATAAAAATTTTAATTTTTTTAATTATTCAAGATCTACGGTAGTGATTTTATAATCGCTGCCATATCCGTACCAATCGTTGCCATAGATTTTTAATGCAAACAGTGCCAACCACTGCATTAAATCTATAGTAGCGGTTAAGAAACCATTGTTATAGATTACCTATAGCAGTGGCTATCTATGGTAGTGGTTCAAACAACCGCTGTAATAATCGTTACTATAGAGCTACGACGATGGCTTCAATAGCAGCGGTTAAATAACCACTGTCATAGTCTATGGCAGTAATTTTTTGGACTACGACAGTGGTTACGAAGTGCTGTCGTAATCCTTTTTTGTAGTATTGAGAAGATCAAATAATTTATTACTGAGTATGAAGTTTATCAAAAAAATAAAGAGAAAATCGTGGGTACTCTAGGCCTCCTCTAACCTTTAGTTATTTCTAAAGAAGTTTGGTCAGATATATCTATTGGAGATAAATCCCACTCCCACCGAAGTCCAGTCTGAAGCTTAGTTTAATGCTGCTGGTAATCACAGAAGAGCTTCAATAAAAAATTCTCTTCCTAGTAGTCGGATTCATTCAATGACTGAACTATTCAGTGGATAAACTTAGCCGAACTCCTCCAGCGGTCGAGCTTCTATAGAAGTCGAACTCCTTCCGGACTCCTCCAGCAGTCGAGCTTCTATGGAAGTCAAACTTTTTTCGGACTCCTCCAGCAGTCGAGCTTTTATGAAAGCCAAACTTCTTTCAGACTCCTCCTCCAGTCAGACTTTTATGGAAGCCAAACTCCTTATAGACTGTTCCTTCAGACGGATTCCTACAGGCGATCTCACTACTGAACGATTATAATTATCATGATAATTATGATTGCCATTTATCAAAACAACACAATCGACATTTATCAAGTCAATCACGATCGGCATTTATCAGGATGGTTACGATAATCATTAATCAAGACAGTTACAACAAGCTCCACCTATAAAAAGGGACCCTCCAGATACGTTTTCTCTAAAGCTTTCTTCTCCTTTCTGAAACTCTACCAAACTCCATACTGAGTACTCCATTTTTGTTGGCCAGAGCTAACTTGATCGTCAGAGGGTCCTATCGGAGCCACCACTACCAAACTTCGAATACTGGAACCATTGTTATTTGCAGGTCACTGACAGAACAGACCTCAATTTTCCTTCGACTCCAACTCGTCGGCTGGCGTCAACCAAAATTCAGCACCAAGCAATATTATGCTATGGACGTTTCATCGTTGGATTGCCCGACTAGTGACATGGGAAACTTCAATTTAGTAAGTGGCGAAGATCATTGAATCAAAGGTATATGCCACTTTTGTCTAATATCTCATCCTTACACTATCTCTATCAGTTAACTTTTCAAGGTCTTATTCAAATATCATAAAAGCTTCATAGCATGGCTAAGATCCAATTGTTTAGCAATCGTGATTCCAGTTTTACTAGCAAAGTTCAGTTTGTCCAAGGCATCCAACTCAAAAATGAGTACTGTTTACCATTATCACGAATCTAGGATACTGGTCAGACCTGAAGTAATAAGTTCAGATCGTTTGGAAAATATCTTAAAGATGCTTCACCATGAGCGATCGAAAGACGTGGGGTTCATGGCTTCATGGCTAAATGGTGGTATATTACTTACATATCATTCAGCAACCATCTTTATCGCTTTTGAGAGCCTCTTATGGCGCCCGCCACCGTAATCATTACTAGCTATTGCACATGGCTCTTCAAAGGTGCACAAAGTAGATCAAGACCTACATGATCGAGATAGGATTTTATAGCTTCTCAAGAATAATCTAAGGGAGGCTTAATCTCGAATGAAATATCAAGTCGATAAGCATTGAAGCGAACGGGAATTTGAAGTTGGAGATTTGGTTTTTCTTTGTCTGCAGCCTTATAGGCAAGTCTTTATTAATGTCTGTGCCTCTATGAAGTTGTCCCTGTACTTCTATGGCCCATACAAGGTGTTGGAGTGTATTGGTCCTATTGCTTACCGTCTTAATCTATCAGAGCATTCAAAGATCCATCTTGTCTTTCATGTTTCTTATCTTAAATAGAAACTTGATGGTAATATTATCTCTCAACGACATTTATCCAAAATTTTTTTTAATAAAGAAATTAAATTTGAGCCTCAAGCAATATTGGATCGGAGAATGGTGAAGTGACATAATCGGGCAGTAGCTAAAATTATGATTTTGTTGGTGCAGAATCTGATTGACGCCGGATCAAGCTGAAGTTGAGCAAGAAAAGATTGCTGTCGATGACCTGCAAAATAAAGTTCTATCCAGAGTCGGTGATGGTGGCTCCAGTAGGATTCTTCGACGATCAAGTCAGCTCTTCTGACCAATAGAAATGAAGTGCTCAGAAAAGAATTTAGTAGAATTTTAAAAAGAAGAAGAGAGCTTAAAGAAAACGTATCTAGAGGATCTCTTTTTATAAACGAAGCCTGTAGCAGACTAATAGTGACAGTCATAACCATCTGGTAGCGGGCCGCTTGGGGCCGCATGGGATTTATTACGGAGAGAGAGATGTCGCCTGTAGCAGACTGATAGTGATAGCCACAGATAGTGACAGTCGTAATCGTTCGATAGCGGACCGCTCGGGATCGCTCCGAGCCGTTATGAAGTTTGTATTATGGAGAGAAGGTATCAATCTGTAGCAGAGCTGATGAGATCACAGCCATAATCGTCTGATAATGGGCCACTCGGATGGCACGTAAAGTTTGTTTTTTGGAGAGAGATTTCATTGTCGTGATTGTCCGTGTTCGTTGAGATTTAATGTCAAGTTGGAAAGAAGTAAGGTATTAGTTGGTAAAGAACTTTGACATATATCAATTTTAGAGAAGTTCGGACGGCTAAAATGGATCATTTGGAAGGAATGCTAGTTGAAATTTGAAAGTAATCTACTGAAGAGATTCGAATGGAGTTCGACTGATGAAGAAGTCAAACTAATGGAGAAGTTGGCTGAAGGAGGAGTCTGAGAGAAGTTCAGCTGAAGAAGCAGTCCGAAAGAAATTCGATCGTTGGAGGAGTTTGAGAGGGGTTTGGCCGTTAGAGGAGTTCGGAAGGAATTCGATCGTTGGAGGAGTTCGACTGCTGAAGGAGTTCGAAAGAAGTTCGACCGTTGAAGAAAAAATTTTTGATCGAAGCTCTTTCATGATTATCAGTTATATTAGGCTAAGCATCATACTAGACTTCGACGGAAGCGGGGTTTATCCCAAATACTGGTCCCTCCACTTTCGAGTTCAAAATTTGAAGGGAGTATAAAAAAGACGACTGCCAAAGTTCTTTTTCGGACTCTGCATCCATTGAGTTGAAGCTCGGAGCGATTTTATCTTTTGTTGAAGTTGACGCTCGAAAGAGATCTATCTTCAGTCGAGGTTGAAGAAGATCTTATCTCCTGTTGAGGTTGAAGCTCGGGAGAGATCTTATCTCCAGCCGAGTTGAAGGAGATCCTATCTTCTATTGAAGTTGAAGCTCGGAGAGATCTTATCTTCAAGTCGAGGTTGAAAAGATCCTATTTTTGTTGAAGTTGAAGCTCGAGGAGATCTTATCTTCAGTCGAGGTTGAAGAAGATCTTATTCTCCTATTGATAATTGAAAATTAGAGAGATCTTATCTTAGTTTGAGGTTGAAGGAATTCTTATCTTCTATTGAAGTTGAATCGGAGAAGATCTTTCTTCAGCCGAGGTTGAGCTCGAGGAAGATCTTATCTTCAATCAAGGTTGAAAGAGATCCTATCTACTGTTGAAGTTAAAGCTCGAGGGAGATCTTATCTCTACCTGAGGTTGAAGAGATCCTATCTTTTATTGAAGTTGAAGCTCGATGGAGATCTTGTTAGATATATGTGCCCTAGAAGTCAGAATTGGCTGACACTTGTAATACACTTCTAGGGGCAAAATTATAATTTTGACTAATATCAATAAAAATGGGTTATTTTCTATCACATATTTGTATTTAGTGTCTGTGATACATCCTTTGAGTTAAATGATAATGATAATTCATAATTTCAAGAGTTGAAAATGTAAGACATGATAATCTATTATTAACTCATAAAATGTCATTTCGATCATAGGATCATCAACGAGGATGGTGATTAATCCAGAAGGTTGTGTACAATCGCTTTCTTTAGTAGATGAGTCTTGAGTCTATTGGTGTGGAGACATCGGGAGTGAGAGTATAGGTACTCGATAGAGAACGAGCGCACTGAGCGTGACCATCTTGATAGTCTATTAGGGAGTACTACCTTCTCGGTCAATGACTGAATCGATGCTGCAGTAGCTGTGTCCTGAATTTCTTGACCTGAGGTGCATCGACAGTTCACTTGAGGGTGTTATGTTGACTACACCATTACTCGATCGTCCTAGCATATGAAATGCCTAGAGGTGTATGTTGGCTATACATGTTCATTTAGAGGAACTGAATAGCTCAAGAATGAAAATCTATCTATACCTCGAGTGGTAGAGGACAGCCCTATAATGATCATGAGATCAAGTCAGAGCCATGACCATGGTAGGCTAGAAATATAGAAAAGGTTTCTATTTCTTTTCACATTGGAGCTTGAAATTGAATGTACAATATATGCATACAGGACTAAGGGTTTGACTGAGTTCACCTAACCCTATCTGATCGATAGCTCAAGATAGAAGACATTAATCACATAAAGTTAGCTCACCAAGAGGTTCACAATTCGCTCTGTGGGTTCCCAACATATACTCTAGGATATCATGATTGGAATTTGGAAGCAATTAGAAATGATTTAATGACTCTATCGTTCTTAATTGTTCGAATCAGTAGAGAATTCTGATCATCAAAAAGAAGTTTCGATGGATGTCGATTGGATAGCATTAATGACAATATCCATACCATACAGAACTGAACCTAACGGGTCACACAAATAACATGTTTGAATCCTGATGATCATTCAATTGAACCTGATCCATTAATGATCTGAATGAGTTCAATATAGCTTCAGAAAATGTGTAGCATCGATTAACTGCTAATGTTCTTTTACTATTCATAAATAAGTTATCCTGACTGAGCCAAAGAAGTTTGAATGCTCATTTAGAGTCCTTACTTTGTCTGATTGGAGGCTGTGTCCATGTCAGAAAATATTGTCTTTATCTTATAATATATTAACCGCCATTTTTGGTCACTGCCATTTTCGTCTTCTGAACTTTGATCAAAGTTGACGCTTTGACTGGTCAGCTATGTTGACCCATTGACACTTTGACTTTTGTCCACTGTCAGCACCTATTGGAAACTGTGGGGCCTATCCCCTGCCAGAACCTACAGGACGAGCGCACCGCCACCCTTGCGTGTGCCCAGTTGGAGCGCCCAGGTTCCTGTTGACAGGGACTCCATCTCCTTTTTGGATTCTACATTAGATTCTCTACGAACCAATCCTTATGACTGATCTTGAGGCCGCCTCTAAGGAGAATCCAGGGACTCTATTACCCATCTCCGATTTTAGTATTGATTTCATAACAGTATTGTGATTGGTTGGGAAAAGAGGAGTTGATCACAACAGTCTATAATATAAGACCTACGTCCAACTCAATAAATCTGATCTTACATATTCTCCACTCCCAGAGCTCTTTCTCCTGCTCATCCTCCATGCCAAACCACCTTCTCCCTCTCCTATCCATTGTTCAAAGACAGTTTTGGCTTTGGTTGATGCGATCCAGACGACGAGAAAGGCGACCTGAAAGCTAGAAGGCTGCGCTGCTGCAAAGGAATAATGCTAATTCTTCAAAAAGCGAGTTTTGGAGATTCTCATAGATCAGTCAGATCTGCTTTTTATAATATGATAGAAAAGAAGAGGTATCTTCAGATCAGCTCGACGGATATCGTTGTGCTATCGTGCTATGCGCCTTGCGTGACTGATCCGACCTTCCGGTGCTTATAGGCATCATCAACTGTATTGAGATATCTTACTCAGAATAATTAACATCTCTAATTTAAATTATCTATTTATTTTAATATTTTAAATAATAATAACTCAGATATTAAATTATTTTAGATCTGAAATGGATATAAAGTAAAATTTTTGAATATATTCTCTTGATCTGATCAGATCTGAACAACCTTAAGACCGAGAATATCAGTGATTTTCTTTCAACTGGTATTCAGAGCCAAGTTTAAAAGTATTTTAGATCTAATTTTAAAATTATTTTAATTAAAAATAAGTGATTCAGATCAACTATGAGATGATCAATTTAAATCAGAAAAAAATTAAAACTTAAATGGATTGGATCTAAGATAGAAAATATGCAATGGCTAGTTCTAACAATAGAATAATTCTCAAGATAGTCTGTATGCTTTTCTAATTTAATTTGTTAAATTATTATATTTAGATTAATTTGTATTTACTATTTGTTGTATTATACATGGTTATATACTCTAAAATAATAAAGTAAATTATTTAATTTAATATCATAATGAATAATGATGATGCAGTCTAGAGTATTGTAGAATATTCTATAATTATCTAGTATGAATTATTTTATTAGTATCTTTAAATCTAATTTTTTAGATATTTTTTGAGGATAATTTATGATCTAAAATATCAATTGATCGATACATTGAATTATGCAAAATGCCATATTGGATCTAATTTGATAGTGAGATATATGATATAGATTAGAACTGTTTTGTAGTATTGGTTCTGATTAAGGCGTTCCTTCTTGGACGTTTCGTCATAAGAATGAAGAGAATTTAAAGCCACTCTCTCAATCCGAGTACGTTCTTATGATGTGTAGATGCTGGCTGCGTTTCATCCTTAATCAGAAATCAAAACTACTTTTTCTGCAAATTCTAGATTTCTTAACCGCGTAGTTTATTGTCGGCTATTTTCATTTATGAACCCCACTTAATTAAAAATTAAGACTATATGGAATGTTAATTAGTCTAAATTAAGGAAGTATTTAATCTAGACATATTTCATGAGATACTGGGTTTCGCGACTGGGTGGCTATACATTAGGTCTACGAGTCGAGTCAAACTGAACATCAAGATTGGTTAAGGGATCAACAAGCTTAATTGACCCAGCTAATAGGATTAAGTCTGGTTAAAGCGATCACGATCAAGCAAGACTTATTGGCTCGAGTTAGTAGTCTAGAGATATGAGCTAACCATGGTTCTGTACTCAATACTTTTCGTGTCTAAGTAGCTTTGGCCTCGATCGACTGAATTTTAAAATTGGAGCTACTCGATCTGATGCTATCTTGATGAGTTGAAATGGCATATTCCTCTTACACGGCCTCACACTTACTAGCATATTTTATGACTATATTCTGAGCTAGGTGGTCATTAATTTGAGCTAAACCCATCCACTAGTGTATAGTTTATTATTATGACTATGATAAAGTCTAGTTATGAATTTGAATACAATTTCTCC
Source organism: Cocos nucifera (assembly GCA_006176705.1). Taxonomy (NCBI): domain Eukaryota; kingdom Viridiplantae; phylum Streptophyta; class Magnoliopsida; order Arecales; family Arecaceae; genus Cocos; species Cocos nucifera. The sequence goes on along the minus strand of QRFJ01000026.1, from coordinate 3,134,416 downwards.
CTAAGAAAGATTTAAGTTGAGTCTTCCAACCATTTGTAGATGTGCGATCCTTTCGGGTTGATTGTTCTCTGGCTGGATACAGTGGTTCATTTACATCGAGATTGCAACATGTCTATTAGGCATTGATTGCTCATGGGCTGGAGTGTGTTGGCTAAATATTTTGGAATACTGAGAGAGACTCAAATTAAGTATCCAGTCTTGCAAAATGTGGGTCGACTAACTATAGGATGTGGATCAATTTTGTGGATACAGATGAGAATTCAATCGAACTTAGAGATCAAGTTTGGATGCACCATGATTAGAAATCATTGAGCAAGATTGTTACTTATTGGCTAACCCATCACCAATAAACTATTAGTAGGTGGATGAGTCAGAATTGGTAGTACCGCACTATCCACTAGAAATACATTAATTAGAGATTTTGCAATCTCTACAAGAGAGTGTAGGATCCAAAAAAACTAAATGAGAACAATTTGTTTAAAAAATAAAATTTCTAATAAATTGGTCAATCCATAATTATGAGTATCTAACTAGAATCTTTGACTCTCTATAAGAAAAAATGTCTGCGTCCAATCCATTAGCATGTATTCCTAGACACACACAGACTGACCAGATCTAATTATAAAGATTGGCTCAGAAACTACAAAATCATTTTTGGATTCCAAGAATTTAACCCATATTTTAGATCAAAACCTCCTCACCTACCAGTGCCGTCCATCCACGACAGTAGAACGTCTCTGAAAAAATGATAAACGAAGATAATAAGTGTCAGATATTAATATTTGGGCTCGATGTCTGATGAGCTCCCAGGCGCAACATGAAGAGTATCGGGACTGCTCGCCAAATATTGCTCACCTGTAGGAGATGTTTGTGAACAGAGTCCGCGTAAGTCTGTATAACATCGAAATGATTTTAAGGCTAAGATGCATGATGACAGTCATCCAAGATCACTATCTGATGATGATCAAGGACATGAAAGAGCTTGAAAGCTCGTGTGCATTACGTGGATCTTAGAGAACGTATTATCTGCAATCCTTGACTGATTATTTGGGCAATTCATCATCGAATTCCACATGCATAAATTTCAAAATTCCTTGGCTGAATTAATGAATATCTGGTCATCGCTGAGCTTCTATGAAAGATTCTAAAGCTGCAGTTCTTGCTATGAATGACTTCTTCTAAAAGAAATTTATGGAAGAAAAAAGAATCGTAAAAAAGCAGAAGTGGAAGAAAAAAAGAAGAAGAAGCAGAGCCAGAAGAAAAAGGTCATGTCAAAGAAAAGTGTTCCATTGCAATAGCGACGCCATTGAAAGCGAAACTGCCTACTTACAACTACCCTAAAAGAATAAAGAAGGATCCTTCTGGAGTATGACTCGTTATTGAGATCAAACCTACGATTTTTCTTGCATCCAGTGGGTCTTGACTCTGATTCTAGTGCTCTCTGCTGTCACTTCCATGGCAGGTATCTTGAGGATAGCAGGAGTTTGAGGATGAGACAGACCTATCGCATTCGTAATGGACGGCAAATTAGGTTCCTGCAGTAGCCGTAGAATATACCCTCGTTCGTTACCAATCTGGTTGACTTAGTTTTGAAAACCTGTTATATGTGCCTGCAACTAGTAGTAATTTGATTTCATATTCATCGCTTAAGCATATAGAAGGCTAGTATTGATACCTCTTTATGAACCATTGTACACACTTTATGAAGACGAAATAAAATTTGCAAATAGTTTCCTATAATTAGGCTTTAATAGCACATATTGATGTTCCCTATTCTAATACTAGTCGACGAGCAAAAACGTAAGCAATGAAACACCATAAAGATAAGTCAATAATACACGATTATCTATGGCACCTATAGATTAGTCATCTAGCAGAAATATTATCAACAAATTGAGAAAATGGCTATGGAGTCCATTATGATCCGAGTCATATCCAACTTGCGAATCTGTCTCCAAAGGTCAAATGACTAAAACCTCTCTTTGTGTAGACATGGAAGAGCCACATAATTCCTCTGCCTATACACAGATCGTTGTGCCCATTTAGATATGCCGACTAGAAACATTTGTCTACTTCATTATCTTGACTGATGAATTTTATCTAGGTATGGTATGTATTCTTAATGATAGTAAGTCTGAAGCTTTTGAAAAGTTCAAAAAATTCAGACAATAAGTAAAAAATAAATTGAAAAAACTCTATAACGGTTCTTCGATAGATCGAGGAGTGAAATACCTTAGTCGAATTCTAGAACTATCTCAGGATATATTCGTCTAGTTCTCAATTGGACTCCATCTAGAACACCTCACTTCAGATGAACGTTTTCAGAACGGAGAAACTTTGGACTCTATTGGATTGTCCGATCCATGATGACTTCACAGACCTCTCTGATTTTTCTTTGGACAACTTCATTTTACCTTCAATTTAATCTACTGAATAGGATTTCCGCCCTAAGAGTTCCCTAAATCACACCGTAATAGATATGCTAATGGTATAGAAACCAAGTCTGAGTCATCTCAGAATTTGGGGTTGTCCGGCTCATGTCAAAAGACAACAAGCGGACAAGTTAGAGTTTAGGTCCTTTAGAGCTCGATTCATAGGATATCCTAAAGAGTCATTAGGATACTATTTCTACATTCCAGAAGACCACAATGTGATTGTGAGTCGACATGCCATCTTTCTTGAAAAATAGTTTATTCAAGATAGCGGCATTGGAAAGCAGATTAAGCTTGATGAGAAAGTCTCACAAGTACAACGAGCTAAGGACCAATTGGAACCAAATCAGGTTGAGCCAATAAGAACACTACCTCCTCCACCTCGTAGATCGGAAAGAGTTTTCCGTCCCCCTGAAAGATACCTAGGTATTATTTCAGAGGAAGTAGAGAAAATATTCCTCGTAGGTAATGGTGCTCATGGTGATGATCCCAAAACCTACAACGAGGCGATATCAGATATCGACTCCGAGAAATGGCTAGAGGCAATGCAAGTCAGAAATTGACTCGATGCACTCAAACCAAGTCTGGACCTTGGTAGATCCACCAGAAGGTATAGTACCTATTGGGTGTAAATGGATCTTCAAGAGAAAGATTGGTGCAGATGGGAATGTGGAGACATTCAAGGCTAGACTAGTGGCAAAAGGTTATAGTCAACGTGCGAAGGCATTGACTATCAGGATACCTTTTCCCCAGTGGCTATGCTAAAATCCATCCGCACATTGCTTGCCGTTGCAGCCTATTTCGATTATGAAATATGGCAAATGGACGTGAAAATGGCATTCTTAAATGGATATCTTGAGGAAGATATCTATATGGAACAGCCGCTAGGTTTCACATCCAGTGATACTGATCACAAGGTTTGCAAGCTGCAAAGGTCCATATATGGACTTAAGCAAGCATCTCGGAGCTGGAACACTCGTTTCAATGATGTGATCAAAAAGTTTGGTTTCATCAAAAATGAAGAGGAACCATGTGTTTTCAAAAAGGGTCAGTGGGAGCGCTGTTGTCTTCCTCGTATTGTACGTGGATGACATCCTCCTTATTGGGAATGATATTCCCATGTTGACATCAGTCAAATATGGTTGTCCAAGGAATTCTCCATGAAAGACCTAGGTGAAGCATCCTTTATTCTAGGAATTAAGGTCTATAGGGATAGACCGAATAGGATGCTAGGACTTTCACAGAAGATGTACATAGAGGAAGTACTAAAGAGGTTTAGTATGGAAAACTCTAAGAGGGGATTAATACCCTTCAGACATGGTATTCATCTTTCCAAGAAGATGTGCCCTAGCACACCTGAGGAAATAGAACGCATGAGCAAGATCCCTTATGCTTCTGCAATAGGGAGCCTCATGTATGCCATGCTATGTACACGACCTGATATAGCCCATGCTGTGAGTGTCACAAGCAGATATCAGTCAAATCCAGGTGAAGAACACTGGACTTCTGTGAAATGTATCCTTAAGTACTTGAGAAGAACTAAGGATATGATGTTGGTCTTTGGTAATGGAGAACTCCAAGTCCAGGGATACACAGACTCGGATTTCATGTCCGATATAGATGATCGAAAGTCGACATCTGGGAGTCTGTTTGTGTGCAATGGTGGTGCTGTCAGCTTGAAGAAAGTTTCAGATTCACCATGGAAGCAGAATATATCGCTGCATCAGAGGCTGCGAAGGAAGCATTCTGGTACAAGAAGTTTGCTGCAGAAATTGGAGTAATGCCATCAGATGCCATTCCTCTATACTGCGACAACAATGGCGCCATAGCCCTTGCTAAGGAGCCGAGGTCTCACCAAAAAATCCAAGCACATTGAGCGGCGATACCACCTCATCCGCGATTACCTCGAGAAGGTTACGTCGAGGTCAAGAGAGTCAACTCCACAGATAATGTGGCAGACCCACTTACAAAGCCGTTGGGCCAGCAGAAGATCGAAGCCCACCTTGAGAAGATGGGACTTAGACTTGTAGCCAATTGGCTTTAGGACAAGTGGGAGATTGTTAGATATATGTGCCCTAGAAGCCAGAATTGGCTGACACTTGTAATACACTTCTAGGGGCAAAATTATAATTTTGACTAATATCAATAAAATGGGTTATTTTCTATCACATATGTGTATTTAGTGTCTGTGATACATCCTTTGAGTTAATGGTAATGATAATTCATATTTTCAAGAGTTGAAAATTTAAGACATGAATAATCATTATTAACTCATAAAATGCTCCGACCATAGGATCATCACGAGGATGGTGATTGATCCGGAAGGTTGGTGTACAATCGCTTCTCTTTAGTAGATGAGTCTTGAGTCTACGGTGTGGAGACACCGAGCGAGAGTACAGGTACTCGTTAGAGAACGAGGGCACTGAGCGTGACCACCTCGAGTAGTCATTAGGAAGTCTACCTTCTCGTCAATGACTGACTCGATGCTGCAGTAGTGTGTCTGGTTCTTTGACCTGAGATGCATCGGCAGTTCACCTTGAGGGTGTTATAGTTTGACTACACCATTACTCGGTCTCCTAGCCATATGGAACCCTGAGGTGTATGTTGGCTATAGCATGTTCATTGTAGGAACTGGATTGCATCAAGATGGAATCTATCTACCTCGGTGGTAGAGGAGCAGCCCTATGATGATCATGAGAATCAAGTCCAGAAGCCCATGGCCATGGCAGTGTGAAATAATAGAAAGAGTTTCTATTTAGGTTTTCACATTGGACTTGAATCGAATGATTACATCATATGACAGAGAACTAGGGTTTGACGAGTTCACCTTAACCCTAATCTGATCGGGGCTCAAGATAGAAGAACTTAATCACACAGGTAGCTGCACCAAGAGGTTCGCATTCAGCTCTGATGGGTTGCCACCATATACTGCTAGGTGTCACTGGTGGATTTTGGGAGCAATTAGAATGATTTAGATGATCGATCATTCTAGCTGTTCGAATCAGAAGAGTTCTGATCCATCGAAAGGAGTTTCGATGATGTCGATGATAGAGATCATGACATATCCCATTACCATACAGAACTGAACCTAACTGGGTCACACAAATAAGGGTTTGAATCTGGTGATCATCAATTGAACTGATCCAGTTCAATTGATCTGAATGAGATTCAATTAGGTTCAAGAAAATCGTGCTAGCACTCGATTGAACCTAACGTTCTTCTTTTACTATCATAAATAAGTTGTCCTGACTGAGCCAAAGGAGTTTGTGCTCATTTCAGAGGCCTTCACTTGGTCTGACTGGAGGTTGTCCAAGTCAGAAAAAGGTTGTCTTATTTTGTAAGACATTACCTGCCATTTTTGGTCACCTGCCATTTCTTCATCCTTTGACTTTGGTCAAAAGTTAACCTTTGACTGGTCAAATGTTGACCATTGATACTTTGACTTTTGATCCATGTGTCATGCACACCTATTGGAGAGCTGGTGGGGGCCTGTCCCCTGCCAAAACCTGGCAAGGAGGAGGGTGCACGCCACCCTTGGCGTGTGCCCAAGCTGGAGGTGCCCAGGAGTCCCTGTTGGACAGGGACTCCATCTCCTTTTTGGATTCCAATTAGAGTTCTCCTAAGAACCAACTTTGACTGGTCTTAGGCACCCTCTAAGGAGAAATCCAAGGGACTCTATTCCCACCAATCAGATTTAGATCTGATTTCACAAAGGGTTGTGATTGGTTGGGAAGAAGAGGAGTTGGATCACAGACAGTCTATAAATAAGACCCTGCGCCCAACTCAAATTAAGATTGAAAATCATAATTCTCCATGCCCCAAGGCTGCTTCTCCTCTCCTCCTCCATGCCAAACCCACCTTCTCCCTCTCCTCTCCACATCCAAAAGGAGTTTTGGATCTTGGTTGGTGCGATCCAGACGAGAGAAAGGCGACTGAAAGCTAGAAGGCTGCGCTGCTGCAAAGGACAACTGCTGATCTTCAAAGAAGTTTTGAAGATCCTCCAGATCAGATCCAGATCTAATTTTTGGAGATGTGATAGAAGAAGAAGATCTCTAGATCCAGTCCGAGTGGATACCGGTAGAGGCCAGGCACTTGCATGGCTAGATCCAGAACCTTCCGCTGCTTATAGGATCATCAATGGATAATAGGATTACCCACTTCAAGATAAATTAAATTTGATTTAATTTATCTAAATTTATTTTAATTTCTAAAATAATAATAATCAGATCTGAAATATTTTAGATCTGATTCGGATCAAAGAGTAAAAAATTTTGAAATATATCTCTTGATCTGATCAAATCTGAATGAACCTGGACCGAGAAATTAGGATTTTTCTTCAGATCTTATCTCCAGTCGAGGATGAAGGAGATCTTATCTTCTGTTGAGGTTGAAGCTCGGAGAAGATCTTATCTCCAGCCAAGGTTGAAGCGAGGTTGAAGGAGATCCTATCTTCTATTGAAGTTGAAGCTCGGGAGAGATCTTATCTCCAGCCGAGATTGAAGAAGATCCTATCTTTTGTTGAGGTTGAAGCTCGAAAAAGATCTTATCTCTAATCGAGGTTGAAGGAGATCCTATCTTCTATTGAAGTTGAAGCTCGGAGAAGATCTTATCTCCTGTACCAGAAGCCCTCTATCTGACTTAAGAAAGAAGTCCAACTTAATCTTTTCATTATGTAGCTCCTTTATATCTTTTCTTGCTGATGTCCCCCGACCATGGTATTGATGCTTCCACACAGGGATTGGTTTTCTTGAGACCCCTCCCCTTGGGTCTCCCCCAATTGCAAAAGAGCCCTTGGTTGCTCTCCTTTTCTCTCGGATCGATATCACAAGAATCAGTCCAAATGACCTTACCTGACCAGTTCTTCAACTTCGTCCTGAAGCTGAAAACATTCCTCAGTATCGTGACCATGAACATAATGATACAAACAACACTTGCTTCGATTGCGCTTGTTTGGGGGAGATCATAATTCTTCTGATCTTGATCGTTGATTCTTAATTTTCATCAGAACTTGAGTTTTAGGAGCATTAAGAGGGGCATAATTATGGAACATTCTAGGGGGAGAACTTCTTCGCGCCCTTCTGTCGGGGCTTCTTTGACAATGAGCTCAAGGAGGAGTTCGGGCTCGCTTGCGCTCGGAGGGAATCCATGAGCGCGATCGAACTTCATTCGGCCCTCCATCAGCGACGGGTCTATTAGACTCGTCCGTCTGTCGCTCTCCTATGACTTCCTCATCCTTCAACTTGAAAGCTTCTTCTGTTTGGACATATCTTTTAGCCCGAGCTAGTAGATCAGCAAAGTCTCTGGGGTACTTCTTCTCTAGGGAGAACAACAAATCATTCTTCTGAAGGCCGCCCTTGAGTACGGCCATTGCAACAGACTGATCCAGATTTCGAACCCCCAATGCAGCAGTATTAAATCAGGTCCGAATAGGGGATTGTTGGGATGGCTGATTCGTTCAGTTTTGTTAGATATATGTGCCCTAGAAGCCAGAATTGGCTGACACTTGTAATACACTTCTAGGGGCAAAATTATAATTTTGACTATAATTAATGAAATGGGTTATTTTCTATCACACATGTGTATTTAGTGTCTGTGATACATCCTTTGAGTTAATGGTAATGATAATTCATATTTTCAAGAGTTGAAAATTTAAGACATGAATAATCATTATTAACTCATAAACAGCTCCCGACCATAGGATCATCACGAGGATGGTGATTGATCCGGAAGGTTGGTGTACGATCGCTTCTCTTTAGTAGATGAGTCTTGAGTCTACGGTGTGGAGACACCGGAGCGAGAGTACAGGTACTCGTTAGAGAACGAGGGCACTGAGCGTGACCACCTCGAGTAGTCATTAGGAAGTCTACCTTCTCGTCAATGACTGACTCGATGCTGCAGTAGTGTGTCTGGTTCTTTGACCTGAGATGCATCGGCAGTTCACCTTGAGGGTGTTATAGTTTGACTACACCATTACTCGGTCTCCTAGCCATATGGAACCCTGAGGTGTATGTTGGCTATAGCATGTTCATTGTAGGAACTGGATTGCATCAAGATGGGATCTATCTACCTCGGTGGTAGAGGAGCAGCCCTATGATGATCATGAGAATCAAGTCCAGAAATCCATGGCCATGGTAGAGTGAAATAATAGAAAGAGTTTCTATTTAGATTTTCACATTGGACTCGAATCGAATGATTACATCATATGACAGAGACTAGGGTTTGACGAGTTCACCTTAACCCTAATCTGATCGGGGCTCAAGATAGAAGAACTGAATCACACAGGTAGCTGCACCAAGAGGTTCGCATTCAGCTCTGATGGGTTGCCACCATATACTGCTAGGTGTCACTGGTGGATTTTGGGAGCAATTAGAATGATTTAGATGATCGATCATTCTAGCTGTTCGAATCAGAAGAGTTCTGATCCATCGAAAGGAGTTTCGATGATGTCTATGATAGAGATCATGACATATCCCATTACCATACAGAACTGAACCTAACTGGGTCACACAAACAAGGGTTTGAATCTGGTGATCATCAATTGAACTGATCTAGTTCAATTGATCTGAATGAGATTCAATTAGGTTCAAGGAAATCGTGCTAGCACTCGATTGAACCTAACGTTCTTCTTTTACTATCATAAATAAGTTGTCCTGACTGAGCCAAAGGAGTTTGTGCTCAATCAGAGGCCTTCATATGGTCTGACTGGAGGTTGTCCAAGTCAGAATAGGTTGTCTTATTTGTAAGACATTACCTGCCATTTTTGGTCACCTGCCATTTCTTGTTCTTTGACTTTGGTCAAAAGTCTACCTTTGACTGGTCAAACGTTGACCATTGACCCTTTGACTTTTGACCACATGTCATGCACCTATTGGAGAGCTGGTGGGGGCCTTGTCCCCCTGCCAGAACCTGGCAAGGAGAAGGGCGCACGCCAAGGGTGGCGTGAGCCCAAGTAGGAGGCGCCTAGGAGTCCTTGTTGGACAAGGACTCCACCTCCCTTTTGGATTCCAATTAGAGTTCTACTAAGAATCCAGTTTGACTGGTCTTAGGCGCCCTCTAAGGAGGAATCCAGGGGTCTCTATTTTCAAACCAATCAGATTTAGATCTGATTTCACAAAGGGTTGTGATTGGTTGAGAGGAAGAGGAGTTGGATCACAAGCTTAGTCTATAAATAAGACCCTGCGCCCAACCCTAATTCAAAGAAAAGTCTTAATTGAAAGAGATTTCCCACGCCCCAAGGCTGCCTCTCCCCTCCTTCTCCATGCCATACTCTCTTCTCCCCTTGCTCTCCACGTCCAAAAGTGTTTTGGACTTAGTTTGGTGCGATTCAGATCAAGGAAAGGCGATCAAAAGCAAGAAGGCTGCGCTGCTGCAAAAGGACGACTGCAGATCTTCAAAAGAGTTTTGAAGATCCTCCAGATCAGATCCAGATCTGATTTTTGGAGGTGTGATAGAGAAGAAGAGGATCTCCAGATCCAACCCGAGTGGATACCGGTAGAGGCCAGGCGCTTGCGTGGCTAAGATCCAGAACCTTCCGCTGCAATCAGGATCATCTACAGGGTAATAGGATTACCCAAATCAGGTAAATTAAATTTGATTTAATTTATCTTCTTTTATTTTATTTATTAAAATAATAAAAATCAGATCTGAAACATATCAAGATCTGATTAAGGTCAAGAGAAAATTTTTGAAATATATCTCTTGATCTAATCAGATCTGGACGAACCTGGACCGGGAAATCAGATTTCTTCATTTCTTTGCTCCTTTAAGAGATAAAAAATTTGCATGGCATCTACGCCCACGAGCAGCATCATGATCGAAGCCCTAGATCACGATAGAGTCCATCGTACTTTCAATTGAAAAGCTTAAAGTTCGTGGAACGCTCTTGCATAATTCGAAGAGAGAAAGAAGGATCGGTACGGACGTCGTCATGATGAGCCAGGGCGATGTGGTGGAGTTTCTCAATCTATCGTCCATCTTCCATAGTTTCTGATCGAGGACGTCATCTCGATCGCAGATCTTGAAAGACTTCCAGCTGTAGATGGGGAAGATCTCTTTTGGAGAAGAATCATGATCCGAACAAGGATCCTCTGCTCTCTATTTTTTTTTTCCAGGGGCGACGGATATGCTAACCCAAGTGCTCCTTCTTGGGATCAGTTCTTGACATCCCGATGGTAGGTTTTCTGATGGAACCACCACCGGAGGTTGATGCATGGTCTGCACCATTTCGGTGAGGTCCTGAACTCAATGCATCAACAGGTTAAACTACTCCATATCTACCATGGCCGTCGATGGAGGAGGTTGAAGCACCGACGATAGAGCATGAATGGATGGATCTGGCTCAGATCTGACGGTAGAAGCGGTAGATCTTTGAGTAGTCGCCTTCTTTGGAGGCATTTCTTTGGATTGAGGGAGAGGATGGAGATGAACCTTGAAGAAGAAGATCCACAAGATAGACTGAGCACTTCTTTAAGAACAAAGGTACCTCAGGAACAGAGGGCCCTTCCTCTAGCGCCAATCTTGTTGGTACAGAATTTGGTTGACGTCAAATCGAGCTAGAGCTGAGAAAGAAGAGATCGCCATCGATGATCTACAAAATAAAGTCCTATCCGGAGTTAGTGGTGGTGGCTCCGGCAGGATCCTCCGACGATCAAGTCAGCTCTTCTAGCCAACAAAAATAGAGTGCTCATGAAAGAATTTAGTAGAGTTCTGGGAAGGAGAAGAGAGCTTAGAGAAAATGTATCTGGAGGGTCCCTTTTTATAGACGAAATCTATTACAGATTGATAGTGATAGCCATAACCGTCCGATAGCGGATCGCTCGGGGCCGCATGGGATTTGTTATAGAGAGAGAGGTATCGCCTGTAGCAGACTGATAGTGACAGCCATAAATAATGACAGTCATAACCATTTGGTAGCAGACTGCTCAGGGCCGCTCGAGGCCGCATGGAGTTTATTACGGATAGAGTTATCATCTGTAGCAGACTGATAGTGACAGCCATAACCGTCCGGTAGTGGACCGCTCGAAGCCACATAAAGTTTGTTACGAAAAGATGTGTCTGTTATCATGATGTGCTCGTTCGTTGAGATTTAATAGTCAAAATTCGGAGGAAGCAGGCATTGGTTGGTGAAGAACTTTGATATATATTAATTTCAGAGGAGTTCGGACAACTAGAGGGGATCATCCGGAAGGAATGCTAGTTGAAATATAAAATTAATCTGCTAGAAAAATTCGGATGGAGTTCGACTGATGGAGAAGTCTGGAAAGAGTCCGACTGATGGAGAAGTTGGCTGAAGGAAGAGTCTGGGAGAAGTTCAGCTGAAGGAGAAGTCCGAAAAGAGTTTGATCGCTGGAGGAGTCTAGGAGGGGTTCGACCGCTGGAGAAGTTCGGCTGTTGAAGGAGTTCAGGAGGAGTTCGACCGCTAGAGGAAGAATTTTCAATCGAAGTTCTTCCATGATTATCAGTTACATTAGGCTAAGCATCAGACTGGACTTCGGTGAGAGCAGGATTTATCCCCAACAGGTTCAATGGGCTAATTTGCTAAGTGGAGATACTATATGGGAGTCGTATCATGCAATCAAAGAAAAGTTTTCGAAGTTTATGGCTTCACAACCTTGAGGACAAGGTTGATATTAAGGATGAGAGAATGATAGGCAGCTGGTTGATCTATTTCCTATGCTAGCTATTTTCCTTATTTAACTTGCTACTGATTCAGAAGGCTAGCCTACACCAACCAACCTGATTATTGCTATTGATTCAGAAGGCCAACCCGCACCAACCAAGCTGGTTGATCTATTTTTTATGCTAGCTATTTTTCTTCTTTAGCTTGTATTTAGTTAATAAATTATAAATCTTATAGGTAACAAATCAAGTAATAAAATATTTTTGCCTTTGGACTTGGAGGAACGGCCCCTCAAAGTAGTCAAAATTCTTTCTCTTTCCCTTTCTTTCTTTGATTTCACTAAATTTCAAAGTTGGGATCTTAGGATCCTATCATCCTTCATCCACCACCATGTTGCTAGGACTTTCCGCTTGCCTATTCTACCATCACATGTTACCATCTTTACAATGATTTTCCTCGAAGGTTAAGATAATTATAAATTTTTATCCAATATTTTGAAAATATATATTTTATTATTTAACTTTTGGTATATACATGACATAAAAAGCCCTACTAATATATTTCTATTAAATAAACCAATCTTACTAACTTCATCACTATTAAATCTATTTGAATCTTGAAATATGTTATATTTTTTATTTTAATATTTTTTTATTTTATAAATTTTAATTTTTATATTTAATTAAAAAATTATGTATATATTTTTGAAACGTTGGATGGGGGTCAAAATAATTTACTCTAAAATTATCTTTTTCTTACCGCGAGGGCAGATCCATGCACGCCCGGTATCAGAATATAAGAAAATATTATCATTGGCTTTATAAATTGATTGAAAATAGTCCTATTTTAAAACAATACACATATATCGAATATGAGTGAGTATTTGTCAATCAATACCCTGACGACCGCTGTCCGAATAAAAAATTCTTAATTCTAGCTTGACGCCTTGACCGAAAAAGTGGAAAGGCCCGGAGGTGTGAGGTGAGCGCCAGACAGCCGTTCATATCCAATTGGACGGACGGCCTACTAGCGATACCTGCACGGGTCGTTACCGCGCGTAGACGAGTTATTACCCTTGTTGAGTGGATGCGGCGAATCCGCTCCCTATCGCAGGCTATCGCGGCCGCCCCCAGCTTCGCCAATGAACCAACGGTCATATTTTCAAAAATTTTAGATAACCTCTAGCAACGGTCATTTTTTTGAAAGCACTCGTCCTCACCTCTATATATCTGAGCCCCTCCTTCCGCCTCTCCCCAGCGTGTATCAATCCATCATTCATCCACCGCCCTCCTCGTATCATTATTCCCCAGGCACCTTGAAGGTAAGCTTCCTTTATCCAATCCGAGACATGGATTTCCACAGCCTATCAAGGAGAGATCTGCAGACGCTCTGCAAGAAGAATCGGATTCCAGCCAACATGACCAATGTCGCCATGGCCGATGCCCTCCAAGCTCTCCAAACCGTAAGCACCATCTCCTCTTGTTTCTTTCCCCTTTTTAATTTTTTTTTCCTGTTTTTACTCCATTTTTCATTTCTCTTCTGATTCTTTTCCTGATTTCAATCCTTCAACTCTAAATCAGGTTGAAGGTATTGAAGAAATCAAAGAAGCATCGCAGTTCCAATCCCCTGGGAAAGTAGAGGTGAGGTCTCCAAACCTACCTCGTACATCCCGGAGAACCTCGGCTCGAAGAGCACCCATTCCAGATGAACCCAAGGAGCAACATGGGAGTCCCCTGCCTCGTGCTCGTCGTGTGGCCATTAAAGCTTCTGAGATCATCAAACTAGTTTCTGAAGGCGAGGAAGAAAAGAAACAAGGGCCAGAGGATGCTCCCAAGAGCCCAGACGCTTGCACTGGTCAGAAGCCGCAGGCAGCACCGAGCACACGAAGAAGAGTCGGCAAGAAAGATGAAAAGGCGCCTCAAGAAGAAGTGCAAAAGCAAGAAGATGGGCCGAAAGAGATTCCCAAGACTCCAGCATCTGCCCGGAACACAAGGAGTAAGGCAAGCAAGGAAACAGAAGGACACGAAGATCCTCTTGAGGTATCCATTACCCCAGCCACCCGATATAGCCGAAGAGCATCGGCTCGAAGGGGAGCCCAAGCCCCCATGGCAGGGGAAGAGAAGCAAGAGGAAACTGTGGGCTTGAGGACTACTCGCAGAACAAGGAAATCTACGAGGAAACCGATGGAAGAGACTGCCGTGGATGTTGCAGCAAATGTTGGGAGGAGGACCACAAGGGCAAAAGCCACTGTCAAGATGGTAGCTTTGGCCCAAGAAGAAGAAGAAGACAAAAAAGGTGAGACTTTCTTGGTTTCATAAAATTTTTTCTTCCCTCCCTCCCTTTTTCGCCCGTTTCTTTTTTTATCGATGGTTGATGGATTCTACACAGATATCACTACTGAGGATTCCATGGATCCAAACAATGATCCTTTGCACATTTCTGACGTGAAATATGATGAGATTCTAATGGAGGAAGGGATGAAGCCTGAGGTCCAGAACGGAGCCATTTCTGATTCTAGAGATTCAGGGGTAAAGAGGGACGGGAACGATGGAGTCCAAGACTCGAGCACGGATAGGGCTGACAATGAAACGACTCAAGAAACGGAAAATTCTACTCCAATGGGGAAGAATTTGGGTAATGAAGCCGAAGGAGAACAGATATCAGAAGAGGTACCGGAGGAGGAGGGTGGCAATCAAAAAGATCAAGTCTTATCTGAACCAGAAGAGTTACCGATCAGAGGGCTGGAAACCTCGGAACCTACCCCAGAGACAAATCAAGAGCAGGAGGAGCCGTTGAATGGAACGCCGGAGGAAAATCCGATGGTGCCAGATGGAGGGTCCGAAGAAGAACACGAAGGCGGTGAAGATCTGCATGTCGCTCTACCAGATCCTTCCCTCTCCGACGAAATCCCGGCGAACGTCGAAGACTCCAGCCGCCAACTGCTGGAAACCAAAGCTGCCGGAGACTCACCACTCATTGAAGAGAATCTGGCAGTCGAACTCCACAGCGAGATCGAAGCGACCAGCGATCAGATCCCGGACGATCTCATCCAGAACAAAGAAGCAGAAGAAGCGAGCCTAGATGTCTTACCAACCGGCAACAGTTTGGAGGAAACCAAGGTTTCCGGCGACGAGTTGCCAATGGATCAGGCACCGGAGATCGAAACCTCTACAGATCTACAAGCTAATATGGAGAATGGAGATGCTCCAGCTGAATTCCCCTATGAGATTCTAGCCGCCGAAACCGATGTTTCTTGTGACGGCGTTGAGATCCCGGAGGACGATGGGGAATCCGACGATGGCACGCTGATCGGTAACCAGACGGCACCGGAGCCAGAGGGCGTCCTTAAGGCAGCCGCTTCCCCAACTCTCCAGCAATCTCCCTCCTCGGATGCCACCGGACCTCCAGCCAAGACCTTGGCCGTGGGTGGAGATCAGATAGGAGACCCTGCGGACTCCGCCGCTGGATCTCCAGCGAAGACCTCGGCTCAGGTCGGTGATCTGATCGAAGACCCAGCGGGCTCCGGCATGGAATCTCCGGATATCGAGACCTCGGCTCAGCTCGGAGATCTCATCGAAGAATCTCCGGCCAGGACAGTGCCTGAGCTTGAAGATCTGGCCGGAGACCTCACAGACTCCGACCTCCATGCCGGAACACCGGTGGGTCCAGATCACGGCGTCCGCGAGACCGACAGCAATGAGACCATTCCAGAGATCGAGGGAGGTGAGAAGAAGAGAGTGGCGGAGGAGAGGGTGCCTGCTGATATTTATACGACGGAGAGTGGAGGCGGTGACGGTAACAAGGAGAACAGATTGGGCAAGAATGCAGCGAGTGGGTTGACCATGGTGGAAGTCGGCGTCCGAGATGCAGATGTGAAATCCAAAGTGGAGAAGCCGAGCCTGCCCGATTACAATAGTTTGAGTCTGAGAAAGCTCAAGGCATTGGTAAGGGAGAAGGCCACCACCAGTCTCAACAATAAGAAGGTAAAGAAGGATTTGTTACAAAGCGGCTTAAACTTTAAATAATTGTTTAGCTGGGGCAATTGTTTTAAGATTATATATTATTTACCGTTAAATGATGATGCCTCTTATTTTGTTGGTTAGGTGGAAGGCAAAAGGGCAGCTCTTACTGAGCTAAATGACAACCGCATGTGATGGATGATGATGATGATGATGATGGATGATGTGCTGATAATGCTGATGGTTTTGCAATTGAGAGAAACGGAAAGAAACATGAGCTCAAGATGAATAACCATTGTCTTTTTTGCTTCTATTTCAGTAGTTTGCTTTCTGCTATCGCATTTTTGGATGTTGGTATGGAAGTCTACAAGTTGGGTTTTGGCTGTGAAACCAAGGTTTCTACCTCCTTGTATTTCCTATTTTTTTAAGTTTTTCCCCTTTGCCTGACTGTTGCTGGAGTCAAAGATTAAAATTGATTGTGAATGGGTCTTGCGGCAATCACCTTCAGTCCATTCATGTGTCTAATTTTTTACTCTGATCTAAAATTTGTTATCTACCTCATCAGACGCATAACTGGACTTACAATATTGAGATAAACATTTTTACAGATGCTTAGGGGACATCCATTAATATACTTTGGCTGTTCCTTGCTATAACTAATGAATAATGTTTATTTTCATTGTGCATCTGAGCATCTGACCAGAGTTTTATTTTACTTTTTGATATTAACCATGTTCGGTTCAATGTTACAGGCCTACCCATTCTCTTCAAGATTTACGCAGCTAACTTGGGGTGCAAATGAATTCTTTATGTAGATTCCAGATCAAAAGAGTCATTGCTCTGACCACTTTGGTGAAAGCAAAATTAAAAGTTCCAAAACTGGCACACATAATACCAGTAATTTTTAACCATACCGGTCACCCTTGTAAGTTAACCTAATTATGTGCAAATCAGGTACATATTTTTCTTCAACTCAATGTGATCCAGATTCGACGATCGCACACAAATACATATAAGTATAAACTGAAAATGGTATATACTTTTCGACGGCGTCCTAGTGCTGGTTTTCATGGAATTATGTATTGGTGAATGTGTACTCACAAGCATACGTTTTGTTGGATCAAAAAAGTGATGAAATGATGATTGTTATAACTATGGTTTTAATGAATCATGCCCCATTGTTAAAACAATTTCTTAGGGTTTCAAATTTGAATCAAACTTATATGAATCTTGATCTCAAAATTGTTCAATTCAAGTGGTTCCAAACTATTTGATACAAGCTCATTCTCCATCTTGAAGCAGAAGAAGACGAAGAAGAAAAAGAAAAGGAAAAAAGAGAGATAGGCCCATGCTCGGCTCGACTTGAAATAAGGTTAGTCAAGGCAATCAGGCAATCTAATATGAAACTGGCTAACTTCTGACCCACAATTTTAAATTCAATACTAACTGGATAACTTGGTTTAGATATCAGCAAATTTGTCAGCATCTGGAACTCTTGAATGATGTTAGTTTTACGTTCGGGGGAAAGGCCTCTTTTGGTTCATGTTTGGTGATTCTGTTGTGTCCCCTGATTCTGGGTAAATTTTCAAATTGCTCCTACCTACTTGATTTGTAGGTAATCCGCAATAGGAATCAGTACTGTATTTCGATATCACCATTGGATATCTGATATTTTTTTAGAAAAAATTTGGACCAAAAACTTTAATCATAACTCTGGAGATGGCGAAATATGCACTGTATATCAATTTTTTTAAGTCTGAAATTCTGTCAATCTTCTTACACCTTTTCTATAGCATACAAATCTACCGTCATTGACCTGTGATTTTTTTGCATCACCCCTTCCTTTTTTTTTGCTCCAATACCTGAGACGACATTGATCAATCAAGATGCCCAGGTGGTTAATGTTAAGTCCTGATTCCTGAACTTGTTCAGCGAAGGCAAATTACTAATTAGCAGACCTGTCCATGTCTTCATTGATTAATCTGTGAAGACCAACAAAAATATTTTTTTATAGTAGTAGCTGGCAGTGAAAATGGGGTGCATCTTACCCAAGTCTAAGACCACCAGACATTTCAGCCATCTCGTAGCCATTTCTTGGGTGACGAGCTCATGCTCCTGACCTCAGCCTTTTGTTTTAAAAATGTCAGTTGGTGATTCATTTTGTAAGTGAGGAGAATATAGCATAAGGAGGGGGGCAGTCTGCAGAGATATTATTAGGAAGAGACACAAGGCCTAGCGGTCAAGCTCTTCTTGAAGCTGCAAAGCAGGTATGCAGCAGGAGTGATATAAGTGCTCTTATTTTGTTCCGTCGGATCTGAAAAAGACGCAATTTCTCTCTTGTATGCTGGAGGGAATTAATGCTATAATTGGTGCTGTTACAATTGACATGGGAGTCTTAACAACTCCACCACTCCATTGGATGGTTAGGAGTAGAAATAAGGGCATGAAGGCATCTGAGACTGATTACTTTGCACCGCTCTCAAGATCTTTCAAGCAAGTTTGAAAAGAATTTTTTGAATAAAAAACTTGTATCAAGCTTTAAAGGGAAAAAAAACATGATTTAGCATGATGCAGGAATAAGATGCCTGCCTGCTTCTTCATAAGTTTGAGTTTGATAAATGACCTTGTATTCCATCTAATTCTAAGTGCACAGGTTAATCTAGTGTTTCAGGTGTGCTAGTTTGGATGGTGATGCCGAGAGGCTTTTGTGTTTCCATGTGTCATCACAAAGTCGCAATAGCATTGATCTTGTTGATGGAGACAAGATATTATCTCTATTTGCAGTATTCATCAAGGAACAGCCAAGTACTCTTGATAAGAAGGAAAATGAACTGCAGAATGGATTTCCAGTGAGACCTGGCATTGTTCAGACGGCATATGCGAATGGAGCATCAACAAATTACCTCAAGCAGTTGGGCCTTGAAGTGGTGTTTACTCCTACAGGTGTAAAATATCTGCACCATAAAGCTTCAGAGTATGACACTGGGATCTATTTTGAGGCAAATGGACATGGAACGATTTTGTTCTCAGAAAATTTTTTTATCCAAGCTGGAAGCTAGGAACCATGAAGTTGCCTCTACATCTGCAGGTTTGGTTATGAATCTATGGAACATTTTCAGCCTACATGCATAATGTTTTGGTATAATAGTAAGTTCCATTATTGTTTGCCATAAGGTTGCTCTTAGATTGTTGGCGGTCAGTCAGTCGATCTATCAAGCAGTAGGAGATGCTCTTAGCTGGTTGCTTTTAATGGAGGCCGTTCTGTGATATATGGGATGGTCGGTCCAAAGGTGGAGTGAACTTTGCAATGACCTGCCCGGTAGACAACCGAAAGTAAGTTGCTTACATGGGTGCTTTTTTGGATGATGCTCTTTCTGCACAACCTACAATTGCATGAATCAAGTCGACGATCAAACAGTGTTTCAAAACTTGTATGATTAGTAATCATTTTTTATCCCTTACAGGTTACCAGTTTTATTGGTGAACTGTGCACTTGCATGTCGATTTTGATAATTTGAATGAAGTTTAACGATGAATTCTTTTTATCAAAACCAAATATTGGTACCTGAGCAGTGCTTCAAACATTTCCCGACTTTTCCAGCTAATATGAGTTTGTTGCTAAGCCTGCCATTTCTGCTGGTTGCTAGAACCTCCAATCGTTGGTATTGTTGATGTGCCTGACACTTTCTCATTTTATTGGATCAAGTTAATCAACTATTCCGCTAAATCGTTGCTTGATAGGTGAGATCGTTGTTATATTCCCTAGCATGCCATTTCATCGTTGATCAGCTAAATTTTTTTTCGCTTCTTTTCCCATGGTAGAGTGGCTGAATGAACTTGTGTCAGTTGTTAGGTACTGCTTTCTCTGTTATGCTTATGAAGCCAACTGTAATTTTAATGTTCTCTTATATAATCTATGTATTTTATATCTGTATCAAGGATCGACTAAGGTCTGGCAAGATTTGATTGAATGCCCTCCTTTCCTAGTTTTCTTTCCTTCTGTTTGGATTTGGTTGGGGGTAGGAGTTTTGTGGTGGACGCATGCATGATCTGATCAAAGAGAGAAGCAGGCAAGTCATTCTATCTGCTTAACTTGGATCCCTCAACAAAATAATAGAAACTTAGAGAATTGCACGAGTAGGGTGTAAGATTTTTCTGCTTTCAATAATAGAATAACAAAATTGATTACAATACCTCTATTTGGACTAGTTATGTCTAAGTCCCCAGATCTAGGTTGGATTCCTTTTGTAGTTAAAAAAGATTAGAATTTTCTTAAAATAGCAACTGACTAGCAGGAATACTCATGGAAGAGCTGTAATCTTTTTGAAGCTAGATGTTCAACTTATACATCAACGTGACCTTTTGCTGCATCACCTAATCCCTTCCAAATCGGAATATATAGCTTAGACAAAAACTTTCAAAAATCGAAAATGTAAATGACCTTGACATGGGGTCCTTTGGAGCCCAATAAGCCTATCAGCAAGTCATCATGTTGTATATCTCGAAAAAGTTATCCAATTGTCGAAAAAAATGCTGAAAATGGGAGCCGAAACTTATGCCCTGTGGCAGTTTTGATCCGCTAATGCCCTTGGTTATAGCGCATTTTGCCCCCAAACCCCCTCCAGACTTATCTAAGGTGGCCAAAGTGGGTCAACAGCAAGTCCTGTGATCCTTCCAGATTGCTGTCTGTCGGGAAAGGAGATTGTTGGTGATGCATTGTTAATTGAATAAATGTTCATAAATATAAGTGAGAAGATGGTCTTGTTATTAGAAGATTTATTTTGATCTTCTAGGTACATGGATTTTGCTATTAGATTAAGTTGGTACACAGAAAGTGATTTATGTATGAGCAATCTTTAGGTATGGGATAAGGGTAGCATGTGTCTAATTATATTAAGGACTCTAATGAGGATATAAATCGAGCTTATGATTGGTGTAAGGTATAGAGTTTATTTTAGATTCAATGTTTTAAGCTAAATATGAGGGACTGTGAATTTATTATGAATTTAAAATTCTGATTAATTTTGAAATAAGTAATTGCTTTTTCCAGACAGATTTTTATCTGGTAATACCTCACTAAAACCCATACTTGTGATTTCTTTTATACTAATTTGAAAAATCTAAAACTTGGACGAGTTCATTATCCGGAGGTCTGGACATTGGAGTGAAACTTCAAAATAAAAGTCCTTTGTATATACTGCTATTGCAAATTTATACAAAAGAATACTTGCTCTTCTTGTTAAAATATTCCTTTATAGATTTAAAAATGTAGATATACATCTATTATGGCCAATCCTCTGATGCGTCTGTCATCGGAGAAGATTACTCAAAAAGAAAGTCTATACTGATTGAAATATTTTTTAGTGAGGATCCTTCGATGCTTAAGTGAGGATTGGTGAACAAGATGATTAAAATAGAATTAGACAGAATTTTGGTCCTAAATTTTTTTACCAGAGTACTTGGTTTACCATTTTTTTTATAGGCAAAATGTAGTAGTAACCGTCGGTAACGATTATAAATCATGTGATCTCACATATTCCGACATTAAGAGATAGTTAATGCCCATTGACTGATCGTAGAGGAACTATTATGCACGTTCTCCGTCGGAGATGTAATTTTTACCGACTATATGTCGGTAGTTAGTTAGTTTTTCATTCACCAAGCCGTTTGGTTTAAAGAGTTTATCGGGAGTCAACCGACTAATAATCGACTGATTGTCGAGAGTCGATAAACTGACAGGCATTTAGTTAAGAGAAAACAACCATTAAGAGAATCTAGCCGATTCATCATTCATCATAAGTTGGTCAGTGGGTTTAATCAATCTATAATCTGTTGGTCGTCAAATCGGGATGATTGAATTTATGAACCCAACAACATCTTTTTCTGTAAAACTCACATCAAAATAAATTATGCCTCATGCCTGAAAACCTGATCAAATCAAAATAAATCATGCATCATGCTCAAAAAATTTATCGTTCCGTGACACCACAGATAAGTAAACCGGCAATGTCACCCTTGTTCCATGACCTTACAATAAGCAGCCCTGTGATAACTCTTTGAACAATTTGAAGTTGGCTGGATCCTGTAAGAGCCCTTTGTCGCCAAGCTCCTCCTTTTTTTCTAAGGATGCATCCAACTTCAAATTAACTACACTTTCTCTTTATAACATGTAATCACACAAAGTTTTATTATGTTTAGTAGGTGTCTATTTCAGAGGTTTTTAAAAAAAATAATTAAAAAAGGTGGGGTGGGTGGGTGGATATTTCTGGGTTCATTGATTTTATGATTTCTTTTTCTTTGCTCAGGTAAAAGTTGCAGATAGAAGCACTGTAGTTACAGCAAATGCAGAAACACAAGTTGTGAAGCCATTGGAACTGCAAGAATTGATAGATGCTGAGACTGGTAAGCTACGCACTTCTGGATATGGATCGATGGTTTAATCCATCTTTAGATCTTCTATGAAATTTCCAACCTGATTGATAACTCTCTAACCCCTGTAACTAAAACAGTGGTGATTTTAATGATTACTATCCTAGTTTCTGTTGGACAAATAAATCATACTCTTCTTAATCAATACGATTTTCTTTGCTGGAACTTACTGCAGCCAAGTACGCTGGAGGGCGATGTTTCATACTACCATCTGGTACAGAGGATATAATACGCAAGTATGCTGGGGCATCCACACAGGAGGCAGCTGATAGTCTTGTCCATTCTTTAGCGCAACATGTTGATCACCATCTTGGTTCTGGCAGTCCTCACCAATTGGCTTGAGACGATTTCCCCATTTTGGTATATTTGGTTGATAGGTAATGTTAGGCATTAGCCTTTCTTGTTATAAACAATATTTAGTTGGTTCCATCCTGTTGAGATGGTTACCCTCAGAAAGGAGCAAGTGATCCATATTTTTCACACCATTTTGTTTTCAAGTCATTCTTAGCCAAGACTTGGCCAATATACAACTTGTTTTTGATAGTTAGCCAAATAAAGATGTTAATTTTATCTAGTGCAGACGATTAGTGCATATAGTATTAGAAATCGTTACCATCAGAGATTTCTGTCATATTTCAAATAGTATTGTTACATGCCTCAACCTACATAGCAAATAAATGATGGATCGATGGATAGATGCTAGTCTGGAGGGCTTTCTTTTTGGTACTAGGGGTGGTCCAAAAAGCCATTTCGATTCTCTGTCCTTAACACCATGTTTCCCTTTTGTTTCCAAGCATTTTTGAAGTACATCCTATCTTCCCGATTTCATGGTTAATCGAACTACGTTCTTTTTCCATGCAGTAGTTATGCACGTAACTTTTGCTCCCAGTTGGCAAACTTTGACATTTTATGTAACATCTTAGGCACATATACAAATATGTGCACTTGTACAATATCTTTACGTGTTGCTACACAATATAAATTGTATTAAAATGTATTCTGGGCTAAGCATTGCGGTAGAAACGACTCAGCCTACGACCAGCCCAGCCTGATAACATCCTAGCCTGGTCCATCAACTTGAGTAGGCAGGGCTGACATTTACCAAGTTACTGCGAAAGCCAAGAACAGCATGCATCCTCGGGGTCTCGTGTCAGCCTCCAGTAGTATATATAATCAAAAGTTGCTCTTCATAATAACAATCAAGGGTGATTCTCTCTATCAGCCGTGTCATGGAAACTATCAATTTTTCGAAGAACAATAGCATGCTGACATGACGGGCACATAGTTAGCATCGTTTGCTGTTTGTAGTGATGAACATTCTGGAGTGGAGATTTGAACGCTTTGAACTCCTGTATCTCTTCATGGAGCATTCGGTTCTCTTCAGTCAGATACTCGCACCATTGCATCAAGTATTTGTAGTCCACCTCGCTCTGCTTCAGTTTTGTTCTGAATCAGATGTAGCAAGTAGGGAAACACAAAATTATGAAATAATCAAGAAGTTATGGATGATAAGACAATGATTAGATCATGATCATGACAGCAACAAGGAGCTATATGGTAATGGTACCGGGCTCTTCGGTTTTGAAACCACACTTCTACCTGCCGGTGCAAGAGATTTAGCCTCTTAGCTATTGCAAGCTTTTGTTTCTGCAGTCATGAAATCCGCAGCTTATGAGAATAACTTGGCGATAATTAGAAGCGTACTTACGTGATCATTTGGGTGTATTATATGTGATGTTTTGGTTTTTAGCAAGAAAGTCCAAAGGGATGGTTGAAGCAATGAAAAAAGACTTCTAGCACAATTAGCCATGCTTATTTAGCATAATGATGACGTGTGCAGCTCTAATGGGCTGAGAATTATGATGCAACATGGATCATGGCGGGCCCTTCATGAATCTGAGTCAGTTTTATGGAAAAAGAATACTTTAAAAAAAGAAGAAGAAGAAGAAGTGAACACTAGAAACAAGATTTTTTTTGTTTTATTTTTCCAAGGTTTCATGAAGTGAATCCTGTAGGGAAACCGTTTTCTTTCGAAAAAGAAGAAAGAAAATTTCAAATTCCATTTCAAGCTCCAAATTAAACCACCAACTAAAGAAAAAGGGGAGGAGGAAGAAGAACAAGAATAAGAGACAAAGGGAGTAGTAGATTATATAGGATGCTCCTTTTTTGCTAATGAATATATTAATATAACTAACCGGGTTCAGGGTGGTGTGCTCCTTAAAGCACCCTTCCAGATAACAAGACTGTTCTTTGGATAGCCTCAGCTTCTTCCTTCCTCTGCCTCCATCACCTTCACTGGCATTATGACATCCCTGAGAACCTCTCTCAGCTATCACGCCGCGAGAAGCCGAAGGTGGAGGCTTCATGTCATCACAAGGGTCATCAGCCCTAGTCGGCCCCCTTACATTGAGCGTACGTCGAGATTTGGCTTCATAAATATCCCCTGCTCCTTTTCGAGTCCAAAAACAAAAATATAGGCATCTCATCAACTTTGAGATAGTCATATACTTGGTCTTCTTTCTCAGTAAGGCATGATAGATACATAAAGAGAAAGAAGTAGATCTCTTCTATATGATGATGAGCTGAGTCCAAGAAAACAGAGACCTACCTGACTCGGTCTCGGTCGACCATGGTAGCTTCAATTCAAGTTGAAGGGAGGGGTGGATCCTCGGTTGCCCTCCGTCTTTGTCCATCAATTTAGGCTCTTGGCTGGTCATGCTTTGGTTACCACTCCAGTCACCATTACACATAGATGGATCTACATCCATAGCTCAGATCTCATGGGAAGACGCAAGGAGATGAGTAACAATGGGCCTTTGTATATATAAATGTGGATGGAGTCTGGAGGTGAGAGATTGGACTCAGATGGTGATAGGCATGAGTGCAAGACTCCAAGTTAAAGGAGAGGCATGAGGAGGAAAGTGATGAGAAAATTCCCACCCTTTTGTCTTCATCATCACAGGGTGTCCTCCACATTGTTACAAAAGAAAAGAGATGGCATCGATTGCTTTCATATTACACACTTCCAATAATTTGCCAGGGCACCAGCTGCCCCTTGATTCTCTTTGGATCTCACGTTTTATCTTTTTGGTTAAAATTTCCAAGCCAAAGGCTGGAAGTCATGTCAGCCGGTGCTTGTTTGCTGGATCCCACCATATCTAAAGCTAGCCTCACTGCTCGTAGAAGTATGCCACCTCCATACGAAACTCACACAAAAATAATTTTAGATTCAATTACTTTTTGTTTTCTAATTAATATATATTGTTAAAATAAGGAGGCAATTATTGGTCCTGGAAGTGCCAATTCTGAAACTGAAGCATATCTCTGTGATTGTACTTGCTTGCTCCTTTATTTGGAGGTATGCAGTATGGAGTGCTAGGCCATTGGATCATGCCACTTCATGGGACAGCAGTAGAATACCAGAATTATGCGCATTTCTTGAAGCATCTGGGAGAAAAATTAATAATATTGAAAAGAAGTGTCGAGGTGGAAACTTAGAATATTAGAAAGTACAAATTATCTTTAAAATATTGTATGTGTGCATGCATGCATGCCTGCACATGCTATGCGTGTTGCAATTAAACTATGACAGAGAAAGAACTAAAGGATAAATATTGGTGATGATGGAAACATGTGCAATGAAGGTTAGGGAGGCTCAAATGAGTCAAATTTATGGATATATTATGGTGCTAAAAAAAGGATAAGTATTTAAGAAGAGCGAGAATTTAAAAGTTCACTAAAACTAAGAACATTAACTTCCTATTTGATCTTTAAGAACAGTAACTTCTTATTTGATCTCTAACATACATGTCATTTGGTATATAATGCCTCCTACTTACTGGTCTGTATATTCTTCCCCTCTTGCACATGCACAAGTATGAGAATGCGTGAACGATATCTCAAAATCGACATAGAAATGCACAAGTATGAGAATGCGTGAACGATATCTCAAAATCGACATAGAAAGTTGGAAGATATGCTGAGTGTGGCATAGCTTATGCGAACAAATCTTAACTGATTTATTTGTATTAAAATTATAATTATGTTATTGATTTAAGTCTATGTTAGAATACACTATCATGTTTTTTTGAAGATTTCTTCATCATTTCATTTGGGGGTGATACATCAGTATCTTTTCTTTTTTCTTTTTTCTTTTTTAATTATCCCTTT
This sequence comes from Cocos nucifera, assembly GCA_006176705.1. Taxonomy (NCBI): domain Eukaryota; kingdom Viridiplantae; phylum Streptophyta; class Magnoliopsida; order Arecales; family Arecaceae; genus Cocos; species Cocos nucifera. The sequence goes on along the minus strand of QRFJ01000026.1, from coordinate 3,107,807 downwards.
TATAGTATAAACCTCCGGTGCATGAGAGTCAATTTGTTTAATACATTGCCTAATTATTATTACATCACCCAAACATCGTAACAGGAGGAATCTTGCCTAACCTCCAACCCAAAAACTACTTGAAACCAAAGGAATCAGCCTTTCTTCATTCAACCAAGATAGGGTAGAAAACATCAGCATATATGATACGTCCTCACTTATCTGTTGACGTAACTACATGCAGAGAGAATAACCAAAACAAGCAGTGGCATCAAACTTTTATAACCATAGTTTAGGGGGAAAAAAATGTCATAACCGTGCACAATTGAAGAACTCCTCTGAAGTTTTCAGTTTTCAGGTGTCTCTCTCTCTCTCTTTCTCCTAGAACACTCATTACAAAAAGAATGAAAATTTGACAAAGAACTCTTCAAAATTCTAAAACAGGCAATATTAAATTCAAAGAACCTAGCGAGAAGGAACTAAGATTTGATAAGTTGCCTCTTGTAAGCTTTGTCCTATAGGTTGGTATATCAATTAACTTTTTACGAGAATGCTTACAGAAAAATAGGAAAAAGAAGGAAAGCCAAGAAACCTGTTTTTATTGAACGAAAACAGGATTCAAGAAAAGTAGGTGCTTCAACAAAGGACAATCTGAAGGAACAAGATTCCAAGACTATCTCACATCTACCATTTCTTTTGCTCTTTTGACCTTCGAATTGCTTCAAAAAGATGACCGTCCCTCATTTCCCTCTCTCTCTTAGTATAGGGAATAAAACAGCCAGCCATAATTGATCCTTACTGCCTCCTTTCTGCAATTCAATCTCCCCTTGATTATGTCCTGTAGCTTCCTTTTTTATCCTATCCTTGATGCTCGTTGAACAAGATGCGAATATAACACAGTTAACACCCCATTCAGATTTCCATCTGCCTTCGAAGATAAATATGCCGATATTTATTCCTTAAAAGAGAGACTTCTTTGATGCAAACACATACATAAATTCACACGACAAATTAATGGGAAAAGCTAAACGCGGAAGGAGAAATCTGGTTGGTGGGATTCGCGGTAGAGACCCAAGACACAAGACAGGTAGTCCAGAAATTTCCCAACCTCCGCAACCATCAACTATATATAAAATTAATAGATAAAAGTCAAACAACAGAATAAAAGAAATCTAGAAAATTCGAGGATTTTACCACCACTTTCTTCGTTAGGTAGCGTCCGGTTGTATGTGACCGTGCATCTAGCCACTGCAAGATTTCCCTCATCTAGTGTTTTGTCTTGTTGTAAAGGCCCATGGTCGGACGTCAGAAGCCAGTTATTATATCCCTGCAAAGCTCACTTTTGCCAGACATTGTTGGGCGGTGATCTATTATGGGCCCTGCCCTTCCTCTTTGCCGTCGTTCGTCTATATTTTGACCACCGCCTTGCATACACCATTTGCCTGATCTGGAAGGCAAGGAATGCAAGGTTATTTGAGAATGTTAGCATCAATCCGAATCAGCCGGTAAGGCAGTCTTTATGCTTTCATACTTGATTTGATCTCCATTATATCTCAATCGGGCATTTTAACACATTCAAGGTCGGTCGTGGGGTAGGCCTCAGTTTACCTACTACTACTATGACATCAATCCACCGGCCACCCCCTTCCCCTGGTGTTTTAAAGGTGGACCCATTTGTGATGACAAGGCTGCAGCTGGCTTTGTTATAAGAGATGAGCAGGGAAACCTATCGATGAGGGCTGCTGGGCTGCACCTCAACTCGATCATGTACCATGCCATTTGCAGAGCCGGTGGGTGCCTCACCAGGCTTGCACAAACGGTGCTCCAATTTAGGGCGCAACAGGTTTGGCTGGAAGGAAGGGGTTTCTAGCACTATAATATCCTGGATTAATTCCCCTTTTTTTCAGCCAAATATGCAGGACATCCACTGTTGAAGGATATTTGGCAATGGAAGCGGGCCACCTTCCTCTTTAAAGCAACCGCGAGGGTTGCTAGACATGCTTGGGAGAGGGATATCAACATGGGTACCACGGCCTCCATCCCACCTACACTGCAGCTCATCTTGGCAGCAGACGCAATTGGTCCTACACTTTCTGCCACTTCAACTTCTTTTAAGGTATTGCCTCCTCATGTATCAGGGAGGGAAAACAAATTAAAAGAGAGAGAGTGACCGAGAGGCACTAGACCATGTTGTCATAAAGTAGTTCAAGTGAAAAACAAGATAAAAAAGCTTGTACAAGCTAATATTGCTTTCAGCTCTCTAATTCTGCTGAACAATCTGTGAAACATTAGACGTGTTTCATGCGCAATGGGTTGACTTTAATAACATCCAAAATTATATTGCTGCAATTTACATATATAATATTGGTGCATGCATTAATATTGAGAGAAATCATTCATAAAAAAATGAAGATAGAATAAGAAATAAAGCTATTTATAAAAAATAAAATAGAGAGAAGTACTAATCATCATGAATAAAATAGTAAGAACTTGATATCACTATATATGTCAGAAACTGAGAATCTAAACAAAGCGAAGTGGAGGAAAAGGATTCATGTCTTTATCCCAAATAGTTTGATATAATGCTTGGTTGGGTTGAGTTGAGATGAGTAGCTGACTTGTCATATTACTAAGCCAATACCACCCGCATCCTCACCTTGAATGACTCGCTGTGATAAGAGTAATCAAACCACCGGATCATTTGCCTTTATTAGTTTCACTCGATCCACTTTCCATTCCTAAAACTCGTCAATACCACCTTTTCCACCAACCAAGCCAATATCACCCCTTTCCCCACCTCCAATGACTAGCTATGATAGGGTAATTAAACTACCAGATCATTTCCCTTCATTAATTTCATTTGATCCAGTTTTCATTCATAAAACCAGAACATTGCCCCAGTTACCACAATTAAAGTGAAGATATAATATCCCGTCCAATCTAATCAAATGTAAAAAAACTCACTCAATCCACTAAAGTTGACCTATTTGATCCACGTTTCAGTAAAAAAAGGATATGCATCAGCACCATACAGACATGCCAGTGCTATGTCATCCTATCCCAACGGACATAGAGCCTTGCAGTAAAGCAATTGACTGTACGAGTAGAAATGTATAAGAGAATCTATGGGGTTCCATGCAGATAGAAGAAATTAAGGAGGACTCATCCAACCTGAAATTCAACACAGAAGCTATAGATGGGAGTATGAGATACTGTCTGTCGCAATGAAGTCTACCACCAGGATAACAGCATATCAAGATTAGATGCATGAAAGAAGAAAAATTAGAACATAGAACTTTCATTTACAATCTTACATTGCAAACTCCGCCGCCCCCCCAAACAATGCTTCTGCCTTACTCCAACCTCATGTTCACCGACCACAGACACAGCAGTTCTTTTCCTCATAACACTCACCTCCACCACATAAACCAGCCCAGCTCTCTTTCCACCAACCACAAGTGAACTTCTCTTCAACAACCGGGCTTTAAATTTGATTTTTCCTGTAGTAACCAAGAAATAAGCCTAAAAATTCAGTTTTACTTCTCACCTCATTCTGCAGCCGAACATCTCAGTTACTCGAAAGAGAGAACTATCTATAGAATAAAGTGAAGAAAATGTAGCTCAACCCTATCCCAAGAACCGGCCAACCTGGGGACTCCAAGAAACTGTCATTTCAACCATACCACCTATGCAACATCTCACGCAAAAACTAATTGGCCCACTGTTATAGTCACCAACGGTCTTTGCAAAGTGAAAACAGGTACAAATACACAAGAATCAGCGAGCAACACTTCCAAATCAATGGGCATGCACAGTCAAAAACAAGAGTCCCAAATGATTAATAGACAATACCTAGCTTTCCAAAAGAACCTAGCCTGATTAAAAAGAACTTTACCAAATAAAGCAACCTTTTGAATTAGCATCATGCTAATTTAAATCTAAAAATAAATGCACAATATTTAATTGTATGAAAACTAAATTAGAAATTCCTAGACAGCGGGATCAGAATTCGCCATCAACCAATACAATCAATTAACTAGACAGGAATAAAAGACAAGTTACTGCTACAAAAAAGAAATTAAGTAAAACTTTAATTGGTAGTGCAAAGATAATACCTGGGCACACAAGTGTGGTCATAATCATGACTGCACTTGTCAAATTATTAAAAAAAATATAATACATAAAATTAAAAAAGCACAGCAATTGCCTCCTCAGGGTGCACCAGAAAATGTGTATAAATTAGCATGCTAGGTAAATAAAATGATATGATCAGCTAGCAGTTTAAATACTTCAACACCGTCGATGAGAATTTTCAGTAAACTGGAAGACATTTAAGAACTAGCTTGAAGCACATGCAAAGATCATTGCATGCCTTGAACTCTTCTAAAGGAAGAGATTTTATCCTCATCACAGGATAATGTCATGTTCATCTACAGATATGACATCATGCTAAAATCAGTCTAGGCTAGGTAATTTTATGTCCTATAAATTTAGATAACTTAGCATGAAAGGAGCATCTCTATATGTGACTTTACTAGGTCAAATATCTTCCTAGATGACATCCTTCACACGAAAAGGAGAGACTTGATGCAAAACTTCTTTAGGTTTGTCATAGAAAGTGTCCAAGACAACATGCATATGAAGAATCAGGCAGCGGAGCAACCTCAAAGGCTTCATAACAAATATTAAACAAAGAGTTACAAACTCCTGATGTCTTTTGAAGTATCATTATTATACATAATATATACATACATACAAGCATACATACACTATATATATATATATATATGAAGCTTTTCGGTTGCCTTGAGCAACTAATTTTGTTGTGATATGAATACTGTTCCAGCTATAGTTGTGCTGCAGCAGGGATCAATCCTATATCTCCAACTGGTCCTTAGCATGCTTATTTTCACTATTTACAACACCTTCTAACTCATGTCAAACAAAAAAAGACATAGCACAGGAGTTCATGAGACTTTGCATAAGAGAGCCTACAATTTTGCACTTCTTCAGGTATCAAAGCTGAAGATTGATTTGGAGTAGAAAGTTGCAGAATGACATGGATAAGTCGGATCATTTGAGTATAGATGAGAAAAAAATGAAGCCCAGAAAGATGACAGATAAACTTGAATGAGTTAAAGGCCTGAAACTTGATCATGGAAGCCTAAAACATACAAAAGGTGTTGGAACTTTCAAAACAAGAATATAAGGGCCGATCTTGAGTAAGAAGGCTCGACAGACATAGTGTCATTGTGATCTCTCAAGCACATTTTGTTTGTTGATTAAAAAATTACAAAGCTCCAAGCTATGATTACAAAAAGACTGCACTGAAAGGAAGAAATTAGCAAGGGCGGTATATATCATGAAGATCTAATTTAACACAAATCTATCATGAAGAATTAAGAACTAGGTTAGGTCTGGATGGACCTTTGCTTTTCTAAATTGATGCCTGAAGGAAAAAACAAAAACCAAAAAAAAAAGAAGAAGAAAAAGAAAGAAAGAAAGAAAAAGAAATAAAGAAAACGTGAAATTTTATCTCAGAAGACTAGAGCCATACTGTGTGTTATATTATAGAACAAAAACTTCAGCAAAATAAGCATCAGGCTCTAATCTCTTTGAGAAGTTGAAAATTTCATAGCACTTCCATTAAATGCTTGATTCAGCAATTGGAAATTGAAGATCTATGAAATAAACCAAGTTTAACAAGACTAAGAAGAAGACCTAAAAGAAAGTAGGATATAGGTAACAAGAACAGTTCGCTACAAGTATTCATGGGTTTGCAACATGAATTCCATTTAAAGTTATGCAATATAAAAGCTCATGTTAATTATTGATGAAATGGTTCCTAGTACGAGGACTCTTTTTGTTTTGCACTCTATGCAGGAGTTCCATGAGCCAAAAGATTTTGTTTACAAACATATGCAAGCTTTAAAAGTTAGGGTCAAAGGTAGTAATCTATGTCCAAATTATACCAAAACATGAAGATAAAAGGACAGCTACGTATGAGCAGACAGTTCCACTGTAGTTTTATGATTATCTTAAATCAAATAAAAATCTCATTAGGCTTTTGTTATGCACCACTAACATAATTTGACGAGTGCCACCATAGTGCCTGCTACAGTAAGCCTACAGTATCATGGTTGTATATGCCATTGCCTCATTCCCTCTTTTTCACTCTACTAAGTCCACTTGTGTTAAAAAAAGGCCTATCACGTTCTACATGTGAAAGTGAACTTAAATTCTTTTTAGTGATTGAAGGATTTAGGTATTAAAATGACTTCTCAAAATATCATTTGTTTATATATTCTTAATCTAATAGGGAAGTTTGGATAAGTAACATCTACACTGAAAACTCGGCAAAAGAAAATCTTTTGATGTTTTTTTTTTCTTTGAGAAATACTTTGAGGATGTCACCACCACCTTTAACATTTTCTTTTCACATATATTTTAAAAATTAAATATGCATAGTTTAGTTTAGTTTTCTCAATGTGCCTTTTTGCCTAAATAGCTTGGAGAGCAAAATGAAGTTTGATGTGATTAATGCCGATCTTTAATGGGTGGCCCATGGCTGCATGAACACTTTGTGGTGCCATCATCCTCATATCTCATTTTTTTTCATCCTGCCATGCCAGAAACATATACATGTTCAAATCTGATTCTCATGTATATGTCCATGCAACGTTAAGTATTGCACGCACCAGGTGCAATTGGACAGCACCAAATCCCCAATTGATAACACACCATGTTATCCCTTGTATTTCACCAATTCCCGATTGCCTGCTATCCGCTTGCATATGCTCTGAGATTTGCCCTGGTTCACTTGGACCTGGTGCATGCAATAATTTCTCCCATGCAACACTTTGTTTTGAAAGGGTTGGAGGGGTGGGGGGGGGGGGGGGGGTTGGATTTCTTCGGCCACACTCATAACTTGTGCATGTTAAGACAATGCCTAGGTCTGAATACATAAGGCCCACAAGATCGAAGAGTAATAACAGCTATAAAATCAAAATCAACAGTTGCACATACACCTTTTGCTTCATCTCCCAATCACTGACACCACACGATCACCCAAATGACCATTAAGCTACACTTCTGTTGCTGATGTTCTGAGCATAATTGAATATTCTTAATACCTAAATTTAAATGAAAAAGGGCATCCCGCCATTGCAAGCTCAGGGGAGGTGTCAAATGTACACAGCCTTACCCCCTCGTGTCAAAAGGCTGTTTCCATGTTTCGCACCATAACACCCAGCTTATAATACAGCAGTCTTATCATCGCGCCAAGGCCTGCTGTCTAAAGCACAAAGGAATTGTTGGAAAAAAATACTATTTTAACTATATCCATAATAACATTTGATGCCCAAATCAATTATGGTTATATTCCATAACCATGGCAATGTGAGATTGATGTGATCAAAGTGCAAACCTCAAGCCATGTTGACCATGGATATGCCATGAGCTACATACAGTGTGGAACTGTTTCAAATATGATATATGGATATCATAACAATGTTCATCATAAAGCACAAGCATTTGTCATGCACAAAATGTAGGGAAGGCAAAGATAATTCCACTACTAATGAAAAGCATCTTGTTGGTCCAACTTAAGCTTAGGCACGCGGCTAGTATTTATGATGTGATCATCTATAACATGTAAACCAAGAAACAGCCTCTAATTTACTTAGAAAGAAATAATTGAATTGGGCCATCTCTTTCAAAAAAAAAAATGCATGTAAAATGAATAATCAGCCAAAGAAACAGATGACAAAAGTTACTTGTGATTTCCCTGAACCACAGAGGAGAAATAAAGCAGTTACAGATGATGTCATGCTACCTAAAAAATGATTATTGAAAACCTTCACATAAACATTGCATATATGGATCACATCCTGTGAAGCTTAAGGAGTTGATCATTTAGAACCAAGTTTTGTTCCATTAAGCAAGCATTTCAAGTACGCAAACTAATTACGAAAATTTGTAAACCGACCATTGGGGTTGTCAAAAGCGTATCCAGTATACATGCTCTGACAAGGTATATGAAAATAAAGAAAATCAAAAGACAAACTGGTCATGATAACTTAACACAAAATAATACAAGACCATTAAAATACACACCAGCAAATATGCTCAAAGAGCACACACATACTAAAAGCTAAAAAGCAAGGAGTTGTTTAAAATTGTATGAAATAAAAGAAATTTAGTTCAGCCTTCTTCTCTTACGCGCATGAAGTGCTCCTCCATCTACATCCAAAGAACTGGAAGTGCTGCTTCTTCCTCTCCTCCTATGGGACCTAGAAGATCCTGCACTATTTGGTTCTGCTGGGGCATCAGAAGTAGCAACATCTCCCTGTATCACAGCCATGGTACTTGAAGCAGAGGCCTGGTCTGTAGCCAATGCTGCTCCTACATGGTGCCCACTAACCGGTGGCTCAGGATTTGGAGGGTTGATAGAGGAAGAGGATGCTCCATATCTATTATTACCACTAGTAGTAAACCGCCCAACCACCCTACCAACATCAGCAGTTATAGCAGCTAATCTCTCCGTGCTAGTAAGACCATATAGAGAAAAACGGCGCCAAAGATCAATACCATCTTGAAAAATTGAGCTTGTATTGCTACTGAATGGATTTGATGTACTGTTTCTAGGCAATCCAATCTCATCAGCAGCAAGAGACCTGCTCTCAGGATCACCCTCCTCTCTCTGCAATCTCCGTGCCCGCAGCCTAGCTAGAGCTCTACGATGAGCACCATTGAAAATTTCCTGCAGACTTGGGTCTGCATTCCCTTCAAATCTATTTCCACCACGCATCTGATGATCTAGGAGCCGTCTCCATGATGTGGCAATTCCCTCTCCAAGTCTTCTTGACATAGGCCGAAACTGCTGCCTCAAGCTCTCTAACCTATTTCCACGTGGTCTTGGTGGTATTTTCAAACCTGATTCCCCATATTCTCCAAGTTTCTTTTCAGCACTGGTTTCTGAACTCCCTCTCCCATAAATAGGCGTGATGTTAGATTCAATTACTTCTCCTTTGCAAACAGGGCATTCCTTATGTTCAGAATGAACATGTAGCCACTGATACAAACACGGCCAGCAGAATAAATGACCACATGAGGTAACAACAGGTTCGGTGGCCATATCCAAACAGATGTTGCACTCAAAATTAGCAGCATTTCTGCTCTTCTCTTCTGTTTCCTCTTCTGAAGCCTCTGCCACAATGCCTTCAGCAGACACCTTATTCTTCCCACTAGATTCTGAGGATCTTTGGGAATTCATAGTATCATGTATCAACTGCTCAGGACTAGGTGAGGATGGTGAACCAAAATTAGACCTTTCACCGACATATGGAAGCGATGACCTAAATCGCCTAGTTGGCCAACGATGGGTTGATTCAATCAACCTTCTGAAACGGATTTCAGGAGACCGAATGAAATCATGCTGCGAAGAGGACCCACCTTGCCGGCCCAACAATTCACCAGTCTGCAAAGGAATTGGCGGTAAGAAGCCAAAGGTTCCCTCATCATGGCCCCGAGGGACTGCCAATTCGGGAATATAAGGTGGTGAGTAAGGTGCATGGGATTCACCACCCAGGTTAACAGGTTCATCAGCAAGTCCAGGTGGAAAAGGAGGATCATATGGCAGATGGGAGTCCACATCTTGAACAGCAGGTTCGTCAGTCTCCTGAACAGTAGGAAGCAGTTGGACGCGTGACGGAGAATAAGGGGCATCAGCACCTTCGGGTTCCGGCATGATTGGTGGGATGGGAGGGTAGGGTGGGCCAAAAGTTTCGTAGGATGGATAGTATGGGGCATACTCTGGAATGGCATTACCATCAGCTGGATTTAGGGGATGGACCAAGGGCTGATCAGGGGTGTAAGCAGCATGGGACGGGGAGTATGGAGGATGAGAATCCAGCTGCTGTTCCACAGAACCAGACATGTCAGCAGGAGCACGGCTGTCTCCGGCAGTGGATGACGATGACAAGGGAAGCGAGCTGAGAGCAAGATCAGAACCAAGATCGAGACTGCGAGGCCGAGGGGAACGAGGCAGGCCCAAATAGAGGTTCAGATCCATCCTCCTGCTCCTGCTCTCATTTCCCTCATCGGCCATTCCCGGTCCAGAAAAAATCCCGAGTTTCCCCTCTTTTTGCAAGAAAAACTCAAACCCTAGCAAAAAAACACCTCATTTTTCCACTTCACCATCAGAAACCCCTCCAAGAAAATCTCAGCAGTCTCGGGCCAAAAATCCTAGCTGAATCATAAGACCCATGACCAAAAATCACGGATCTTGCCCTTCCTAAAAGCGGCGAACGGCCTTTTCACGACGTAATCGTCTTCCAGACGGGCGAATCTAGAGTTAGGTTTTCTTGTTTTGGAACCTAAAAGGTTGACGATAATACAAAACCCTAGAAACTGGAATTGGTTGGAATCCAGCCCGAATCTGTGAGGAATCTCCACCACAACAGACGAAATGAAAGAGGAAAGCACGAGGAGAGGGCTAAAGAAAGGATCTGAGCAATTTTTACCAAGGTTTTGGGACGGCGGCGAGCTCCTGGGATGTGGATTGGGTCTTCCCAGCTCCCACCGCGATAGAGAGAGGAGGGTGCAGTGTCAGGAATTGCGGACCATGGTATCCCACCGCGATCGAGGGAGAGGTGGGGTACGGACTGGGGAGCGGGGGTGGCGGGGGCGGTGCGCGTTAGGACCAACGGAGTGCGGTACATGTGTCTGATAAATAGCGGAGGAAACGCGTGGAGGGTCTAATAGATGTGATCGAACGGTTGAGACGGGTTGACTGTGGAGATCGGAAGCGGAAGTGCCCAACTCTATTGAAATTATCCATATGCTGGCAAAGTGGTGTCATATGATATCAGCATAGTTTACTCGCTTGATGGGGTCAGATTCGGGTATTTAGCAAACTCGGAACCAAATCTATTGAGATTTTATGTTTAAATTTTGTTTCATGCTTGGTCCATGAAAGAATCGGGCCTGGCCTTGGTTCGAAACAAAAGTATCACAAAAGCCATTTCATTAGTTTTTGAGTATTATATTACATGTGTTGGACAATTGATTAAGTCAAAAATATCCATGCTTTGAGAAAATTTTCAATAAAATATTTAATTATATATTTCAAAATTAAATCACAAGCACTCAGCACTTGATACTTAATGATAGAATAATAACCGATGAAAATTGAAAAAAATATTGTTGGTACAGAATCTGATTGACGCTGAATCGAGTTGAAGTCGAGAAAAACGATGTCGCCGTCGGTAACCTGCAAAATAAAGTTCCGTCCGAAATCAGTAGTGGTGGCTCCGACAGAATCCTTCGACGATTAAGTCAGCTCTTCTGGCCAATAAAAATGGAGTACTCAGAAAAGAGTTTCATAGAGTTTTGGGAATGAGAAGAGAACTTAGAGAAAATATATCTGAAGGATCCCTTTTTATATACGGAGCCTATAGCAGATTGATAGTAACAGCTGCAGCCGTCTGGTAGCGGACCGTTCGAGGCCTAGTAGAGTCTGTCATGGAGGGAGGTCCGCCTGTAGCGCCATCTGAAGCAGACTGATAGTGACAGCTGCAGCCATCTCATAGCGGACTGCTCGAAGCCTGATGGAGTCTGTTACGGAGGGAGGCGCCGCCTGTAGCAGACTGATAGTGACAGCTGCAGTCGTCCGGTAGTGGACCGCTTGGGGCCGCATGGAGTTTGTTATGGAGAGAGATGTCCATTGCCGTGATGTAGCCATTCGTTGAGATTTAATAGTCAAAGTTCGGAGAAAGCAGGCGTTAGTTGGTGAAGAGCTTTGATATATATTAATTCTAGAGGAGTTCGGACTCCTAAAGAAAATACAGCTAGAGAAAATCATCCGAAAGGAATGCTAGCTAAAATCTGGAAGTAATCCTCTAAGAGAATCCGACCGAAGGAGAAGTCCGGAAGGAGTTCAACTCCTGGAGGAATCTGACTGAAGGAGGAGTCTGAAAGGAGTTCGGCTTCTATAGAAATCCGACTGAAGATAAGTTTGAAAGAAGTTCAGCTCCTGTAGAAATCCGACTGAAGGAGGAGTCCGGAAGAAGTTCAGCTCCTAAAGAAATTCGACTGAAAGAGAGATCCGAAAGAAGTTCGGCTCCTGTAAAAACTTAACTGAAGAAAAAATTCGGAAGGAGTTCGGCTCCTAAAGGAGTTCGGCTCCTGCAGAAATCTGACTGAAGGAGGGGTCCGAAAGGAGTTTGGCTCCTAGAGAAATTCGATTGGAGGAGGAGTTTGGAAGGAGTTCGGCTCCTATAGAAATCCGACTAAAGAAGAGATCCGGAAGGAGTTCGACTCTTGTAGAAATTCAACTGAAGAAAAAATTTGGAAGGAGTTCGGCTCTTGTAGAAATTTGACTGAAGAAAAATTTGAAAGAAGTTCGACTCTTATAGAAATCCGACTGAAGGAGTTCGAAAGAAGTTCGGCTCCTAAAGAAATCCGACTAAAGGAAGAGATCCGAAAGAGTTTGGCTCCTAGAGGAATCCGGCTGAAGGAGGAGTCTAGAAGGAGTTCGGCTCCTGCAGAAATCCAACTGAAGGAGAAGTTCGGAGGAAGTTTGACTCCTGTAAAAATCCGACTGAAGGAGAGATTCGGAAGGAGTTTGGCTCTTGTAGAAACCTGACTGAAGGGAGAAATCCAGAAGGAGTTCGGCTCTTGTAGAAGTTCGACTGAAGGAGGGTCTAGAAGGAGTTCGGCTTCTGAAAAAATCTGACTGAAGAAGGGATCCAGAAGGAGTTCGGCTCTTGGAGGAATCCGACTGAAGGAGTCCAGAAAGAATTTGGCTCTTAGAGGAATCTGACTGAAGGAGAAGTCTGGAAGGAGTTCGGCTCCTATAGAAATTCGACTGAATGAGAGATCGAGAAGGAGTTTGGCTCCTGTAGAAATTCGACTAAAGGAGAAATTTGGAAGGAATTCGACTCTTGTAGAAATTTGACTAAAGAAAAAATTTGAAAGGAGTTCGACTCCTATAAAAATTTAACTGAAGGAGGAGTCTGAAAGGAGTTTGGCTCTTGGAGGAATTCGATTGAAGGAGGAGTTCGGAAGGAATTTGGCTCCTATAGAAATTCAACTGAAGGAGAGATTCAGAAAGAGTTTGGCTTCTGTAGAAACTTGACTGAAGGAGAAATCCAAAAAGAGTTTGACTGGGATTCGATCGCTGAAGGAGTTTGGCTACTGAAGGAGTTCAGCTGGGGTTCGACCGCTGGAGGAGGTCGGTTGGGGGTTCGACCATTGGAAGAAAAAATTCTCGATCGAAGCTCTTCCGTGATTGCCAGTTGAGTTAGACTAAGCATCAGACTGGACTTCGATGGGAGCGGGGTTTATCCCCAACAATAGTCCTCCCATTCTCGAGTTCGAAACTCAAAGAAAGGGAGTACAAAAAAAGCGACTGCCAAAATTTTTTTTCGAACTCTGCATCCATTGAGGTTGAAGCTCAGGAGAGATCTTATCTCCTGTTAATGTTGACGTTGAAGCTTGGAGAAGATCTTATCTTTAGTTGAGGTTGAAGAAAATCTAATCTCCTATTGACGTTAAAGTTAGAGCTCGGAGGAGATCTTGTCTCCAGCCGAGGTTGATGTTGAAGTTGAGGCTCGGGGAAGATCTTGCCTCCAACCGAGGTCCAAGGAGATCTTGTCTCTTGTTGATGTTGCGGTTAAAGCTCGTGGGAGATCTTATCTCCAGTCGAGGTTGACATTAAAATTGAAGCTCGTGGGAGATTTTGTCTCCAATCGAGGTTGACATTAAAATTGAAGCTCGGAAAAGATCTTATCTCCAGCCAAGGTCGAAGTTGACGTTGAAGCTCGGAAGAGATCTTGCCTCCAACCGAGGTCCAGGAAGATCTCGTCTCCTATTGACGTTGCGGTTGAAGCTCGTGGGAGATCTTATTTTCAGTCGAGATTGAAGGAGATCTAATCTTCTGTTGATGTTAAAGTTGGGGCTCGGAGGAGACCTTATCTCTAACCAAAGTTGACATTGAAGTTGAGGCTCGGAGAAGATCTTACCTCCAGTCGAGGTCCAAGAAGATCTTGTCTCCTGTTGACATTGCGGTTAAAGCTTGTGAGAGATTTTATCTCCAATCGAGGTTGACGTTGAAGTTGAAGCTCGGAGAAGATCTTGTCTCCAACCGAGGTCGAAGTTGACGTTGAAGCTTGGAGGAGATCTTGGCTCCTGCCGAGATTGATGTTGAAGTTGAAGCTCGGGGGAGATCTTGTCTCCAACCGAGGTCGAAGTTGAAGTTGAAGCTCGAAGAAAATCTTATCTCCAGTCGAGGTTGAAGGAGATCTAATCTCTTGCTGACATTGAAGTTGGAGCTCGAGGGAGATCTTATCTCCAGTCGAGGTTGAAGGAGATCTTATCTCCCATCGTTGTCAGGCACAATGGAACTATTGTCGGAGCCTCTCCTCTCATCTCGTCTAAAATGAACGAGGCCTTCGACTTTGCTCATGTTAGGACGAGGCTCTCCTCTTATTCCTAATGGACTGTGGGGGCACATAAGGATCGTTGTTAGGGCCTCTCCCCCATCTCATCTAAAATGAACGAGGCCTTCGATTTTTGTTCACATTAGGATGAGGTTCTTCTCCTATTTCTAACGGACTGTGGGGGCAGATAAGGACTGTTGTCAGGGCCTCTCCCTCCATCTCATCTAAAATGAACGAGGTCTTCGAGTTCGCTCACGTTAGGACGAGGTTCTTCTCATGTTTCTAACGGACTGTGGGGACACATAAGGGCCGTTATCAGGGCCTCTCCTCCCATCTCATTTAAAATGAATGAAGCCTTCGACTTTGCTCATATTAGGATGAGGTTCTCCTCCTATTGATTACTTCTTTCCTATCATTACATAGTTTTTGTACCAAGAAATAATAATGTTCAAATGAAGAAGTTTTATTATGAAAAAATTACTGATAGTACATCCTTAGATTTTTTGAGTTCCAAGATTATGGGAGCGTTGTTCCTTCGAGCTCCTTCCGACGATAAGCTTCGGATCGGACGACCTCCACCACTTCATACGGGCCTTCTCAATTTAGGACAAGCTTCCCCTAGCTTTGAGGCTGGAAGATGGCGGCTCATCGAAGCACTAAGTCTTCCACTTTGAATGTTTTACTTCTGACTCTGGAGTTATAGTATCGGGCCATCTTTCGTCTGTAGGCCGCCATCCGAACCTGAGCTTTCTCTCTTTTTTCTTTCAGCAGATCGAGGCTGGCTCTGAGGTCCTATGGATTATACTGCTCATTGAAGGCCACAATCCATATTGATGGGAGTTTAAGCTCGATTGATATGACTGCCTCCATTCTAAAGGCTAAGACGAATGGTGTTTCCACAGTCAGTAATTTTTAAGTAGTTCGGTACGCTCAGAGGACATGGTAGAGTTCGTCCACCCAGGCCTTCCTTGCTCTATCGAGTCTTGTCTTGATATCTTGCAGTAGGATTCGATTGGTCACTTCAGCTTTTTTATTTATCTATGGATGATCTATCGATGTGAAGTGATGGGAGATGTTTAAATCTTCACAGAACTCGACGAACCTCGTTCCAGCGAACTATCGTCCGTTATCTATTATAAGAGTTCGGAGCAGATCGAACCGACAGATGATTGACTTTCAGACGAAGTTCTATACCTTGGTCTCGGTAATTTTTGTTAGTAGTTCAGCTTTGACCCATTTGGTGAAGTAATCGATCGCGATCAGGAGGAACTTCCGTTGCCCGGATGCCATCGAAAAAGGGCCAAGTATATCCATTCTCCACTGCACAAATGGCCAAGATATGCTTAGTGGAGTAAGTTCGAAGGTCGGCTGTCTTTGTATGTTCGTATTCTTCTAACGGCGGTCATATTTCTTGACATACTCCATAGAGTCATAGTATAAGGTCGGCCAGTAGTACCCTTGCCGAAGTAGTTTTTGTGACAGGAACCTGGCTCCTGCATGACTTCCATAAATTTTCTCATGCACCTCCCATAATGTAGAGTCGGCCTCTGAAGATCGGAGATATCTCAATAGTGATAGTGAATACGACCTCTTAGACAACTTGTCTTTATACAAAATGTATTGGAAGGTCTGATTCCTGAGTTTTTGAGCTTCTTTCGGATCACGAGGAAGCACTCCCTCTTTGAGATAGGCAGCTAATTGGTCAATCTAGCTCGGCTCGAGCTTCGTCCGCATCATGAACTATGATTCCTCTGAGCTTGGACATTTTAGAGTCTCAAAAAATATTTCTTTGGACAGTTCGGCTGCGACTGAAGTGGCCAATTTAGAGAGGAGGTCAACTCTTGTATTTTCTGCCATCGAAATCTGTCGAATGCAAAAACTACCAAAGATCGGAGTCAAATTATTTACTTTCTCAAGGTATTTCATCATACTCTCCTCCCACACTTCATAGTTGCCACTAACTTGGCCGACTACTAATTAAAAATCACTGAGGATTTGAAGCTGATCTACTTTTAACTCTCTTGCTATTTTTAATCCGATGATCGGTGCTTCATATTAGGTCCCATTGTTAGTTGCAAAAAATTCAAAGCATAGCGCATACTCGGTACCGACTCCCTCGGGGCTGATTAAGATTAACCCCATGCCTGCTCCAGCAGAGTTGGATAAACCATCTACGTACAGGATCCAAAAACTTTCAAAAAGGTCGGTACTCTCTTCGGAGAGGCTCAGTTGCGACCATAGAGCACCGGTCTTATTCTGTTCAAGCTCAGCTTCATCTAGAATGGTATATTTTACTATAAAATCCATCAATATCTGGGCTTTGATCGATGGTCGGGATCGATAGTTGATGTCAAATTTCGTGAGCTCGATTGCCCATTTTGTAATTCTTCCGAAAGCGTCTATTTGATGAAGGACTATTTTTATTGGTTGATCCGTGAGGACTGTTATGGTGTGCCATTAAAAGTAAGATCGGAGTCTCCTTATAGTAATTAGAAGAGAGTAAGTCAATTTTTCTAGCTTAGAGTACCTCATCTCTGCATCCCTCAGGATTCGGCTTACGTAGTAGACCGATCGCTACATTTTTGCTTCCTCCTTAACCAGAACTGCTGCCAAGGCCATCGAAGAGACTGCTAGGTATGGAAATAATTCTTCTCTGAGTTTGGACTTTGCTAGTAGAAAGGGAGAGCTGAGATAGTTTTTAAGCTTCTCAAACGTCCGTTGGCACTCCATCGTCCAGTAGAAGTTCTTTGGTTGCCTAAGAACTCGGAAGAAGGACATGCATCGCTCGATCGATCTCGAGACAAAGCAATTCAGGGATGTCACTTTTTTGATCAGGCGCTGAACTTTGATTATTTTTGGAGTAGTCATCTCCTGAATAGCTCAGATTTTCTCTAAATTTACTTCAATCCCGTGTCTTGACACCATAAACCCCAGAAATTTTTTTGAGGTCACACCAAAGGCGCACTTGGTAGGATTCAACTTCATCTTGTGCTTCCTAAGTGCACTGAAGGTCTCTTCGAGGTCGGCGAGGTGGTTTATAGAAATTCAGCTTTTGACGAGCATGTCATCTACATACACCTTCATGTTGCGGCTGATCTTCTTTTTGAAGATCTTGTTGACCAGGTACTGATACGTTGTCCCTGCATTCTTGAGCCCAAAGGGCATAATCCTGTAACAGTAAAGACCATGATTAGTAATAAAAGTAATTTTTTCTTCGTCCTCCAGTGCCATCCGTATCTGGTTATAGTTGAAAAAGGCATCCATGAAGGTGAGAAGCTCGTGGCCCGAGATTGCATCTACCAGTTGATCAATCCTGGGTAGAGGATAGCTATCTTTTGGGCAGGTCTTGTTCAGCTTTTTAAAGTCTATACACATCCTTCACTTATTGTTTGCCTTTTTAACGAGGATCATGTTTGAGATTCAGATCGGATAGTTAATTTTTTGGATGAATCCAACTTTGAGAAGCTTGCCTACTTCTTCTGCAATTACTTTCTACCTCTTCGGAGCGTGGTTGCGCATCTTTTCTTTTACTGGCCGATACTTAGGATTAACGGCCAGTCGATATTCTATAACCTTGGCGTCAATTCTTGGCATATCCATTGGAGTCCAGGCGAAGATGTCTGCGTTCTTCCTAAGAAAGGTGACGAGTTGCTTCCGAACCTCGTCTCCCAAGTTGGAGCCGATCTGTACAGCATGCTCCGCATTTCCATCATTTAAGGACACAAATATGAGGTTCTTCATAGGCTCGCCCCGCTCCTCGATGAGATCATCGTGGATATTTAATCCGTCAATAGGATAAGGGTCGGACTGTTCTTTCTTTTGTAGGACGATTGAGTAGCAGTGCCTTGTCAGAGCTTGATCTCTCCTGACCTCTCCAATCCCATGACTTGTCGAAAATTTTATCTTCAAATAATAAGTTGATACCACTGTCCGAAGTGTATTTAAATCAGATCGGTTGAGAATAGCATTATAAACAGATGGAGCCTTTATGATTAAAAAATTGACCTATGCCTTAGCCAGCTTCGGACGTTGCCCTACGATCACAGCCAAAGTTATTATGCCCTCAACTGTTATAGCATCGCTAGTAAAGCCTACCAACGGAAAGTTCATCAGTCCCAAGTGGTTATTGAGTAAGGACATTTTCGAGAAAGCATCATAAAATAAAACATCAGTCGAGCTTTCATTATCTACCAAAATGCAGTATACATCATAGTCGATAATGTTTAAAGAGATTACAATCGCATCATTATGCGGAAATTAGACCTCCTGAACATCTACCTCAATGAAGATTATGGGTTCTTCAATCCTCCGTCTCTTTACTAATCCCTCGGATCCACTGGCCTCTCCTCGTCGAAGTTCCTCTGAGATAGTGTTGATGATGTCGAGAGGTGACCGATCTCCTTATTGATCTTTTTTCTTTGGTGGTTCAGGCTACGACAGTGCCCTTGGCCGATCTTTCCATCCTTTAAGTCGATGCCGTAGGAATCGGCCAAGTCTGCCTCGTCTGATGAGTTCCTCGATCTCATCTTGAAGTTGAATACACTCATCAGTATCATGATCGTGATCATGATAATAAAGATAGAACTTGTTAGGATTGCGCTTGCCGGGATGAGTACGCATCCTTTCCGATCTCGACAGTTACTCCTCGATTTTTATCAGTACTTGGATTTTTGGAGCATTGAGAGGGGCGTAGTTGTAAAATCTTCGGAGGAGAGGATCCCGCCGCGCCCTTCTATCGAGGCTTCCCTACCTCCGAGCCCGGGGAGGAGTTCGAGCTCACTTGTATTCAGAGGAAGTTCGGAAGCGTGGCCGAGCTTCACTCGACTTTCCTTTCTCAGCGGGGCTGCCCGACTTGCTGATTCATCGCTCACCAAAGGCTTCATCGTCCTTAGCCTTGAAGGCCTTTTCAGCTCGGGCATAACCTTCAGCCCGAGCTAACATATCAGTAAAGTCCTTGGGGTACTTTTTTTTCAGAGAGAACAGCAAATCATTCTTCTAAAGGCCATCCTTGAGTGTGGCCATTACGACTGATTGATCCAGATTTCAGACCTCCAATACAGCAGCATTAAATCGGATGACATAAGTTTGGTTGGATTCTTCCTCCTTCTACTTGATGTTCATCAGAAAATTCGAACCTCAATGCGAACGTCGACTGCTGACGAAGTGAGCCACAAATTGATAGCTCATCTGATAAAAAAAAAAGATGATACTCGGCTTAAGTGCCGAGTACCAGTTTCTGACGGCTTTCTTGAGGGTGGACGAAAAAGTTCGATACAAAATAGCGTCTGACGCATCGTGGAGCAACATCATTATTCGAAAGGTCTTCAGATGGTCGATCAGATTGGTGATCCTATTATAACTCTCAAACTGCGAGAGCTTGAAGTTCAACGGGATTGGTTCCTGCATAATCCTCTGAGAAAAAGAAAGATCAGTGCAAATATCATTACCGTGTGAGGAGGGAGTATGACGGAGCTCTTCGATTCATAGGCTCATTTCTAGGAGCCTTTGATCCAGAAGATCTTCACGATCGTTGATCTCCAGGATTTTCTGGTGGAATGGGCGTGAAGCTTCACCCTAAGTCGAGTCATGGTCCGAGTAAGGGCCCTCCATTCTCTACTTTCTCTTTCCGAAGATCAGAGGTCGAGTAGCCCAAGTCGACCGTTCCTAGATCAAACCACGAGGCTCTAGAGAAGCCTGCTCCGGTCGAACTGATGCTGGGGCCTGTCGATGTATGGCCTGCATCGCCTTCGTGAGACCACGAATCTGCTGGACCAGCAGGTTGAACTGCTCCGCATCCACCATGGCTATAGATGGAGCTTGAGTTGCCGGGGCTGAAGCGGGAGTGGATAGGTCTGGACGGGATCTGACTGCAGAGGCCGTTGATCGTCGGGTCGAAGCTTTCTTGAGGGACATTTTTTCTCGGAAAAGAACTCTAGAGAGGAAGAAGAGAGATCGCTGCTGAGCACTCCTTTAAAAATAATAAAACCTCGGAATAGAGGCCCTTCCTCTAGCGTCAATTCTGTTGGTGCAGAATTTGGTTGACGTCGGATCGAGCTGAAGTCGAGAAAGATGAGGTCGCCGTCAGTGATCTGCAAAATAAAATTCCATCCGAAGTCGGTGGTGGTGGCTCTGGCAAGATCCTCCGATAATCAAGTCAACTCTTCTAGCCAACAGAAATAAAGTGCTCAGAAAAGAGTTCAACAAAGTTTTGGGAAGGAGAAGAGAGCTTAGAGAAAATGTATCTAGAGGATCTCTTTTTATAGACGGAGCCTATAGCAAATTGATAGTGATAGTTGCAGCCATCTGATAGCGGGTCGCTCGAGGCTTGATGAAGTCTGTCACGGAGGAAGGCGCTACCTGTAGTACCATCTGAAGCAGACTGATAGTGACAGCTATAGCCATTTGGTAGTGGGCCGCTCGAGGTCCGGTGTAGTTTGTCATGGAGGGAGGTGCCGTTTGTAGCAGACTGATAGTGATAACTATGGCCATTCGGTAGTGGATTGCTCGAAATCATGTGGAGTTTGTTACAGAGAGAGGTGCCCATTGCCTTGATGTGGTCGTTCGTTGAGATTTAATAGTTAAAGTTCGAAGAAAGCAGGCGTTGGTTGGTGAAGAGCTTTGACATACATCAATTCCAGAGAAGTTCGGACTTCTCAAGAGAATACAACTAGAGAAGATCATCTGGGAGGAATGCTAGCTAAAATCTGAAAGTAATCCATTGGAGAAATCCGATCGAAGGAGAAGTCCGGAAGGAGTTCGGCTCCTATAGAAATTCAACTGAAGGAGGAGTCCGAAAGGAGTTCGGCTCTTAGAGAAATCCGACTGAAGGAGAGATCCGGAAGGAGTTCGGCATCTGTAGAAATCCGACTGAAGGAGGGGTCCGAAAGGAGTTCGGCTCTTGGAGGAATCCGACTGAAGGAGGAGTCCGGAGTGAGTTTGACTCCCGGAGGAATTCGAGTAAAGGAGTCTGGAAGGAGCTCGACTCCTGTAGAAATTCGACTGAAGGAGGAGTCTGGAAGGAGTTTGGCTCCTTTAGAAATTCGACTGAAAGAGAGATCCGAAAGGAGTTCAGCTCATGTAGAAATTTGACTAAAGAAAAAATTCGGAAGGAGTTCGGCTCTTATAGAAACTTGACTGAAGGAGAAATTCGGAAGGAGTTCAGCTCATGTAGAAATCTAATTGAAGGAGGAGTTTGGCTCCTAGAGGAATCCGACTGAAGGAGAGATTCGGAAGAGTTTGGCTCCTAGAGGAATCCGACTAAAGAAGAGATTCGGAAGAGTTTGGCTCCTAGAGGAATCCAGCTGAAGGAGGAGTCCGGAAGGAGTTCGGCTCCTGCAGAAATCCAACCAAAGGAGGACTCTAGAGGGAGTTCGACTTCTGTAGAAATCCGACTGAAGAAGAGATCCGAAAGAAGTTCGTCTCCTTTAGAAATTTGACTAAAGGAGAAATTCAGAAGAAGTTTGGCTCATATAGAAATCCGACTGAATGAGGGGTCTGGAAGGAGTTCGGCTCTCGGCTTCTGTAGAAATCCGACTGAAGGAGAAATCCGGAAGGAGTTCAGCTCTTATAGAAATTTGACTGAAGGAGAAATCCGGAAGGAGTTCGGCTTCTGTAGAAATTCGACTGAAGAAGGAGTTCGGAAGGAGTTTGGCTCCTGTAGAAATTCGACTGAAGGAGAGATCCGGAAGAAGTTCGGCTCTTGTAAAAACTTGACTGAAAAAGAAATTCTGAAGAAGTTCGGCTAGGGTTTGGCTGCTGGAAGAGTTCGATTACTGAAGGAGTTCAGTTGGAGTTCGACTGCTGGAAAAGGTCGGCTGGGGGTTCGGCCGCTGGAGGAAAAATTTTCGATCGAAGCTCTTCCATGTTTGCCAGTTGAGTTAGGCTAAGCATCAAACTGGACTTCGACGTGAGCGGAGTTTATCCCCAACAAATATCAAACAAACATCTAAAGAAGTTTCAATGGCTCTTTTTATTCTTTATAGTAATTTACAGAATAAAATTTCTAAAAATATAAAAATTAAAATGTATACAAATAAAATGGTTATATATACATATAAATATAAACATACAAACCATAAAATTTGTATGAGTAAATTAGTCTTAAAAGTGTTGCCTTTCAACTATTTAAAAAAAGAGTTTTTGGCTTGAATACTATTTTCTTTTGGGAACGATGTCTACTCTTTTTTTCAACTTATTTATTTTTTTTGGATCAAAAAACTTATTTAAGATCATTCCAATTTTCAAGCCAATCAACTCTTCAAGAATACTTTTTTGAGAAAATTATAAAGTTCTTCAAAAACTAAATATTATATAAATATTTTTTTTCATATTAAGATATATAGTCATTCATTGGAATAATAATCTTTTTTTTTATCGAATAACATATCTATTGAGCTAGCTCAACTTTTTTATAGTATCTTGGCTCTCCAAAATGGTTGGATAGAACCCCACATACAATAGATAAAATTATTTTGAGTTTGAACTAATTATTA
Organism: Cocos nucifera; assembly: GCA_006176705.1. Classification (NCBI taxonomy): domain Eukaryota; kingdom Viridiplantae; phylum Streptophyta; class Magnoliopsida; order Arecales; family Arecaceae; genus Cocos; species Cocos nucifera. Next base: position 3,084,895 of record QRFJ01000026.1, on the reverse strand, counting down.
AAAAAATCTTAAATTATTTAAAAATTTATAATTATTTTAATTTAATATAATAATTTAATTTTTAAATTTATTTAATTTAAATTTTATTTATAAATTATGATTAATTAATATAATAAAATTATCACATAATATCACATAATCAGCTGATATGGTAGAAGAAAATGATATCACATCACAATTTTATCACGATGGTCCGATAAAATTTATGATTAAATTTAAAATAAATAAATTTAAAACTTAGATGATATAATTATACTAAATCGAACTACAGGATCGGAGGAAACTCTCTATAATTCAGTTTTTTTTTTTTCGCCTTTTGTTTTGATAATTAATCTCTTGAAGATAAGTGTTACGTAAGTTTTGGTCCATCGGACTCAAATGCTCCGTACCATACTGAGTCCCGGCTGATCATTTTTCTTGCCTTATGCTAGAGACTGCACTTACATGCCGTATTCAGGTAAAAATGTGAAGGAAAAGGTCAGCAATGGGTCCTCTGCCTAGAAGGCTAAAGCCCAGCGGAACCCCAAAACCCTCGCAAGCCTTTTTCACCTGTGTCGGCGACCATGGGCCAGCGACGGCGGCCGGCGAAGCGGCGCCGCGTTTCGAGGACCCCTTCCCTCCTCCTCTCCTTCTCCCCCTTCTCCCGCTTCCTCCTCTTCGCCCACTCCTCCTCCGTCCCTAACTCCAGCTCTCCCGATCCCTCGCCTTCCTGCAAATCCACAGGTACGTCACTTCCTCCTACCTGATTCTAGGATTTCGATCCCCCAATCCTCACGTATTGTACTTCTTTCCTCAAGTCAGTGGATGGAATCGCCGATCCTAAGCCACCAAAAGCAATCAAACGAATGGAGCCCTCCTCCGAAGATGAAGAGGAGAAACAAGAAGTAAGAATCTGGATTTATTTCTTGACATTACGATTCCATATCTTGTTCTACACCTGATGATTCGTTTGTCTTCTTGGTTTGGATTCGGAGAAGGTCGAGATGGTGCAAGCTGATTTTGAGTTCTTCGATCCCAAGCCCGGAGATTTCAATGGGGTGAAGCTTCTTCTCCAGAACTACCTTGATAACAAGCCGTGGGATCTCAGCGGCTTCGTGGACCTGATCCTGGAGCAGACCACTGTCGGGACCATTGTGAAATCGGCCGGTCAGGATGAAGAGGAGGAAGGAGATGATGATGACGAGGGTTTGTTTGCCGTCATCAGCGCCCTTAATCTGGGGAGATATGCTGTAAGAATATATAAAACACTGCGTCTCAATTTGGCTGGTTTACTTTTTGCTGATCAAAATTTTACCTTTTGATCTCTTACAGGGCCATAGATGCATCAAGGAGCTCAAGCAGTTCCTTCTTGAAGTTTGTAGTGATGAGAGTACAAAGACAAAGCTGAAATTGCTGTTGGAACAGCAAGCGAGTGATGTTGGTCTGTTGGTCTCGCAGCGGTTTGTTAACTGCCCCTACCAACTGGTGCCTCCACTCCATGACGCGCTTTTTGATGAGGTTTCATGGGCAACAGAGGATGAGGTTCGAGGCAATTTACTTGTTTTCTGTATCAGTTTACTGAGTTTACTTGAATTGTTAATTACATTCCTTCACTTGTTTTGCTTCTTAAAGCCCACACAGGAGCTTCGAGATTCCTTCCACCTCAAATACTATATATTGCTTACCAGAATCTTGGAGGTATATTGTTTTTCTATCCCAATTTACTTCTTTATTGATATTTGAATCTTGGTGATGAACATCAGCTTATAGTGTCTTGTGACTTAGCTGGCTGGTAATAACCCAAAGAAACATGTTGTCTGTTGTAAGCGGAGATTGGTAGCTTTTTTATTTTCATTTTATTTTTTATTTTTTAAAGAATATTAGTAAGGATCAGGGTCCAGGGAATTTCATCTCTATTATATAGTGTAGAGCTATCTTTCTGCTTCTCTTGATCTTTCTATGGTTTTAAATTCCCTTCTTATTATATCTTACTGAAGAACAAAAATGTCAACCAACGCAAAGCAAAACAACGCCAGGATTGCGAGGAACCTGTCATTTATATAAAGGCAGAGGATGAGATTTTTCGTGAGGTATTTATGGTCAGTGTATATGATATCATTCTGTTTTAATACTTAAGTTATTTATATGGTCTTTGTTCTCATTTCAGCTCAGCTTGTTATCTTTTACTTTTCGTCTGCATGATGAGCAGTTGATTTCACATGAGGTATGCTGCATATAGCTGTCCACGATTATGCTTTACATTACTGTACTTCTCCCATTTTGCAATTTTTTTTTCAAAGATTATTATCCTCTTGGAAAGGGAAAGTGTGAGTCTTTTCGCAGTGGCAGAACATGCATTTGATTATCTGTAGCAAGGATGCCTTTGTGGCCAATTATAATTTAATAATGAAAGCTTTTCCTGTAATTTTACTTAAATCCAAATGCACGTGGCTGCTAAAGATTTTAGAGATAGGATATTTTTAAAAAAGATTCTAACATTAAGTAGTATCTAATATACCTTATGGGATTGCTTAAATTTTATTTCTTATATGCTGTTCTTAATCTAGATAAGCTTAAGTTTTGCTGACTATGAAATTGGACTTCAGAGGACATGGGGGGACATGGGGCTCTTATTATGCATAGAATTATGGATATCCCAATTTTAGGACAGCTTCCCCTTAGACTCCTCCGAATCCAGCAATCTTCAAACATCAGCCTTTTTTGTAAAAAATTAGTATGGTTTTGACCTTTCAAGATAGAAATTTAATTAGGATTATTACAGAAATTGAGAAGTTGGGAAATGTAGCTACTTTTATATCATGTTAGGATTTAAAATATAAGACTGTCTAGAAGGGGAGTTACTACATTGTTATGGTTATTTCTTATGAGAAGGCGCTATTAGGTATTATCACTGCTTATATGTAAATAAGAGCAAATTATGCACCAAAGTAGGTCAATTTATTTTAATTTATTTAATTTAATTTTATTTTTTTAAAGTTGGAACAAGTTAGTTTTTTGGGTTGTCATGCAATAGTGAATTATCACAATAAGGGCTACCTTTTTTGAATTTTTTTATTCCTTCTAGCTGTTCCAATGGATCTCCATTTAATTGCCCCTTTTATTTGCTGATTTTTAATTTTCTCTCATCTATCTCAAATTATTTGCTGCTGTAAAATTCTAAATCAAATTTGTGGTATTGGAACAATTGTTAACCTATTTAACCATTACGTATTCACCTAATTCAATTAAGAGAAAAGATCTATTCTATCATGCATTTTCCTAATGTGGCTGTTCGGCACAGATGTAAGCCTTATACTAAAGCAATCTGGCAGTAGTTTTCTGCAAGGTAAGAATATCCTGATTTGTGCAAACAACTCGCTGGAAGGCATATATGGTTGCAGATTTCTCCAGATCAGCAATGATAAAAAAATACACTATTAAAATTGGAAGAAAAATTGGCTCATCCATTTTGACCATGTAAATTTTTTATAAAAAAAAAAGAAAAAAGAAAAAAGAAGGAAGCCCCTTTTACATATAATTGAGGTACATGCAATAGGATCAAGATAGCAGAGTTGGTTGTCTGATGATATTGGAGAGATGTCCAACAATGAGAAGGGCTCTGCAGTAAATGACATAATTGAATCTGATTGATCTAGATATTGACCATCTCCATGCTTCCTTAGTAAATAAGAAATTAAGGATTAAAACTAAGATCTGGTCCAAACCAGGATAATATAACTGAAATGATAATTTCTTGCTGGTACTTTGATACTAAATAAAATTATCATAAGCCAGTTTGACTTATGGTCAGCCAACCTATTTCATCATTTTCTAAACTGGAAAAAGATTTTATATTGGAGATAAATCCATAAAAGAAGTTATATTGAAGAGTGCAGGGCCCACCACTTGTGAACCAAACATATTAACTAATATACAATCTTTATGGTGTCCGTTCACTTTAGTGGTCTCATCATGTGGTTGGTCACTGAAACAGCATTTTAAATTCTCTCTTAATTTCCTCCTTTATCTTTTTTCTTAGCTTTCTTCTTCATCATTTTTACTTCTCCCTATTCTCATTTCATTTGTCTTATTTGACCTTGATAAATTATTTCGATTGAAACAAAATGCTGAAACACTTCTTTTCTTACCTAAAATTTTATCATAAGTACTTCGATCATAAATGAGGTTTCCATCCATCAGACAAAACCCTTAGGAACTCCCTTTAACGGTCAATATTCCAATGGGAACTTAAACACAAAATACAATCAAATCAATGTTTGCCATACTGTATTAAATTGGACGGTACAGGTATCGTACCAGTTCGGTACCGATATATGGTATAGAGGATATATGGATACTTAGTATGCCATACCGACACCGTAACAATTTGGCATTGGTGAGGTGCCCAGTACCAAGACGGCAAACCTTAGTCTAAATAATCTTTTTATTAAATATACCTGGGAAATGCTAAACTAATGCCAATCCTCACAAACAACCTTGAAAGTTAGGGTTAGCGCCTCATTATTTGCCTATGGGTTGCATGGGAGGCAGCCTGCCTACAGTTAGCAATTTTGGGTTGCTAACCATGATACACTTAGTTCTATGCTTCACAGTAACTATATTAACCTAAATTAGATGCAGGTGATCATAAAATTAATGGAACATTGATTCTTCTAGAGGCTCCCATCATGGCATAGGGTGATTCTGTGCGGCACCTATGCCACCATAATTTGTTGAGAGAGCAAAAATTTGTTCTACTCGAAGACATGTTGATATTGTGTATAAATGATCCAGAGGCAAATTATATGCAAAATATGAGGCTGAATAAGGATGCAGATACTTGTAGTCTTTAGATAACTGCTGCAAAAGTATTAGGCTCTACAGGCTTGATGGCTCTGTCTTGCTGATATCTGAGCCCGTAAGTTGGGCTGGACTGCTAAGTCATTTTAATCTTTCAGGCCCAAAAATTGTTTTAGTGGTTATGCACCTAAGATACATAAGAAGTATTTGGAAAGTTCAAGTATTAGGAGAAGCTAAAGAATTGGAAGAGATGTTCATATTGGGTTTATCCTAGGTTGTCGTTTAAATGAATCTTGTTAAACTAATTGTTCATATGTGAGTATGAGCATTAAATCTGAGCATGAGCAGGATAATCATTTTTTTTTTTTTTTTGGTTAATCGGTATCTGACTCATTGCACTGGAAAGGTGGATTTAGGAGAGAGGGAAGGTAAAGTTCAACCATCCTTCCAAACTTCCCTATTGGAACTTTTTAGTGATAAAGAGTATTTGGTTTCTGGGAAGGCAGAGATAATGGCAATTTTAAGTGCCAAGCCACTTCAAAATTTTTTATCTGGGCATTCTTTGTAACAGCCCATTATTCCTTCCAAGCAGCAAACGAGATCCACTGTTTTTTGCCCTCTGGAAAAAAGTAGGAAACCTATAGTGTGAGCCAGTTACCAGCACATTTGCAAATACTTTGTCAAATCAACTTGTAACAACATTTGCAGATTATTATCATTCATTTTCCCTGCTTAAAACTGGATTTGCATTGTATTTAATTGGGAATGATTAATAATTAGACATCAAATTCTTGTGGTGCTTAGAACTCCTTAAACAAATGGAAACTCTCATGGGAGCTTCACATACCCTAACTGGAAGGAATTTTCAGAAAAAATTCTGACAGCTAAATTATTAAAGGGCTGATGTGATGAAGTATGCAGAAAATGTGTGATTTATTTTTTTTATTGTTGTTTATATTGTTATTGGCAAAAAAAAAAGAAAGAAATTTAAATGATGTCTATTTTGCCTTCTGGGTGGAAACTGAATGGAGTGGCTTGGTCTTCTTCTTGATGGAAAAGTTTTGCTCACTGGAGAAGGAAAATTATTTAACTGCAAAGGATTATGCTCTCATTGTGGTCATGAAAGCGGTTTAGTCATGGCTCAGCAGAAAATCAAAGAAGTTTACAAACAAAAGATAGAACCCATTGATTATATTTTCATTATTGGTTCATGAATGGATTGGACACGTGCTTCTCTTCCATTGTAAGCTTGCATACATTTTTCTACCTTCCCTATGGGGAGCTTTTTTAACCTTCTCAATGCATTTTTAGTTTGTGGTCCTGCTGGATGTGATGCTAAATAAAAGGAGATTACTAATAATGACTCTGACCAACATCAGGAGCAAAGCTGTTTATAAGCTTATGAGGCCGATCTGTCTTCAAATAATGAAATTCATGCATGTTTGAGTCACACCTTTATTCCAATGTAGTCCAGATGAAATGGAGAATTA